>JAANQP010000409.1:0-73411 GCA_011320165.1 Fusarium protoensiforme | reverse complement strand
GCTCGGGGAGTGGGGTAGGTCAATGAATAGTTGAAAAAGCGTGTCGATACGGTTATTGTGTCATTGAAGGTATCGTCTTGAGCGAGAATGTCGGCATCGCGGGACTTGGTTGAGGCGAGGTGGCGAACGACCAGTCTTGAACGGGGTACGTGCTTCTTCGTCGTCATGTGTGGGCTTGGTGCTTGTTGGGAAACTGTCAAGGCCACGGTATGTAACTCATGTCAAGGAACGGTAAATTGATAATAAGGTATAAAGGTGCCCCGCCGGGTCTCCCCTTGAGGGGAGTGTATATTAGCTACAGGGGTCTACAGAGCCCGATTTCATATATTAATCCCTGATATTATATTCGGCGGGCAGGAGGAGGCTTATTTCCCCCTACTGATAGCCTCGGATTCTTCCCTCTTCCTCGCTGTACCCCAAGTTCCGCGACTTGGGCCCTTGACACAAACGGATAGTTGGGGGCCGGCAGCTCGGCACGGCGCCGGGGAAGTGCCCCACTTTACCCTTCCGGAGCTCTTGTGGGTGGAAGGTGCGTGACGGGAATTCGTCCTCTCTTAGAATGGACTAGCGTGTCGGTAATTTTGTGGGCCGCGAAAACGGGTCATGTACCTACCTCAGCCAAGGTGACAAGAGCGGCGTAACTCAACGTCATGAAAATGATGGAGGCATGTGAGATCTTATTTGCATGCCGAGTTCATCTTAAGGGACGCGGAGGAGATGCCTCCTAGGCCCAAGATAGCACTGTCTTGGTCAGTGCAGCAAGGTTATTCTTTGGCAGCGATGCGCATAACAAGGAGATCCATGGCAAGGATTTCAGGCACTAACAAAAAGGCGATGCTTGAATCAGGGTGGTGTATGCAGAGGTCAGATCAGTCTTTTGATGTAAGTTACGGAAAGGCACAAGCGCCGTCTGCATAGGACCTTCGCGAAGCGGCGGGATGCTCAGGTTTGTCACATCGAAATGTATCTTCACAAGGTCCTGAGGCGGTCCTCAGTACGAGAGCACCACTGGGCTTGCATCCTGAAACCCACTCCAGATGCCAGAGGATGGTGCTTCTTCCGCCATGGAACGTCCGAATACTTAGTCACTCGGGGCTTTCGGTGTGGCCGTGTTTCTCATCATGCTTGGCAGAAACGTGTTGGAGAAAGTAGGGCCTTCGCTAGCATAGGATCAGTCAATGCGTATGTTCTGATCTCAACTCCCGCAACGGCCATCACTTCCTAACTTCTAGATCCACTAGCCTGGGCCCCTAGTTGGTTCAATTCGACTCATATCATACTCGGCAATCTAGTATTTCCCCTCTGGGCTGGCTGCTTTGAGACAACCTGCCGTTCTCAAACACATAAATGAGGATGCGCCGGATAGCCCCAATTCGCCCAATGGTGGATAAGGTGTTGCGCGCCAATCACCGATCAACGCTTCGTAGTTTGACTCGGCCACTATTCTGCTGGGTTGAATGAATAGCGGCGGAGCACAGAACAAGACGACAGCTTTGTAGGGGAGTGTCTCTCTTGCGTTTAAAAGACTAAGAGCGGACAATATAGAGGTGGATCTTGATGGGCTTCGTTTCTCAAAGCTTAAAAGGGCTCAATTCTCAGACACACCTACGCTGCCCCCTGCTATGGTGGTATGATTGATATCCCCTGAAAAGCCATTGGTGTTACTCTTGGACTACAAGGAAGATTTCTTGTTCTTCAGGCCGCGGTCCAACGCATGGCATGCTCTCGGGGTTCTTCTGAAACGACGAGCCAAGGTGCGCCGAGCCAACGACTGAAGAAATCAAGGGTCGGTACAATAACACCCTTTGCTCCTACTATAGCGCTCATAGTAATTTGGGTTATTGTATTTACTTATAAAGTATATTATTACCTTTATTTTAATTGTTTTTTATATATGATAACACAATTATTAAAGAGCTGTATTTATGGGCGTAGTAGCTACCTGGAGATAAAGTGGGGTTTCTTATTATAAATTTATAAGAGCGCAAATATCTCAAGCCTAGTTCTTAATCAGGTGCGGCTGTTTAGGACAGTAAGAGAGTGTAGATCAAAAGAGGTGTCGTTGTGTAAGATGGGCGTTAACTTGTCTTCCTTCTGAACGATTGTGCCTGGATGAAATACGTTAAACATAACCGCTACCACTAACATCAGAGCCGCGTCAAAGACATAAAGATAGACTTCGGTAGCTAGCAGTGGTCCATCGCTTCCCATGACGTACTCGGCGACTCTGAAGACGGATCGAACCATGATCAAAACGGTGGCGCCATAGAGAACCCAAACAAGCTGTCTCCAGGGAACGTTGGTTGAGTAACAGATATTAGTGGGAGAAGAATTGATCCGGTAGTGAAAGACGCAGATGGCAGCAATAAAGACCCCAAAAAATACGACCTGAACGCAGAGGCCTGCAATAATGATGTTCTCGCCGAGCCTGAGGTCACTCAAGGACTTAGCCCGGGCAAGGATGGCACCACCTTGAACTTTGTTAACCTAGTCGTGTTGATCCAAGGTTTTGGGGGAAACTCACCGGCACCTTGGGTTAAGAAAGATAGCACATCACCCAAAACGAAGAGTTTCGTTAACCAGTTCACTCTGATCGGAGAGAGACGTTCGGCCTCGAGAAGTCTAACCAAGCGACCTAGGACCATATAAATGGAGGCGGCGAGGAGGGCGGGTCCAAGAAGAAGGGTGAGACTTTGGATCGTAAAGGACCTAGTTGTCCAGTCCGGAGTTTCAGTCGCAGATAAGGCCCGGCCTATATATCCGACGATTTCAACTAGCAGCACAGTCAATCTTGGCAATACAAGCCTCAAGCGCTGACGGTGGATACTTACACACACAGCCAACAATGAAGGATATGAAATACCAGGCCCGCCATCTGATTAGCTGATAGAGGTGAAGAAGAGACGTGATGCCGAAAAGACTGATAAAAATAACAGCAGCCGGGAGGGAAGGGTCGTAATGATAGAAGACAAACTCTCCCGGTTCCTCGTTAGAGCTCATGATTCGTTGGATACGAAGCTTGGTTTTCAGTCTGTGTTTGTATACCCACGTGGTGTGTAAGTTGAAGATATGAAGCTCAGTGACCGACTTCCTTTATATGTACAATGGGTATTCTATCAATAGGGACATATATCTTTGTCGCATTCGTTTATTCCTGTCGGGCTCTCGGGATTTTATTATCCCCGTGTGGGGTTACGTCGTGGCTTAGTTTGGCCTAGCGGCGAATAGACAACGATCTGAAGGCCCTGTCTTTTCCCACTGGAAGCCAAGACTCAACACGTGTTGGTAGTGGCTGAGTAGAACGAGATCCCGCTCACCACAATCACGTTTCTGGTTTTAAGTGCGTTTTATCTCGGATTCCTCAACTGACTTTCCCCTTCAAAAGCATCTGACCACCCAAACTATCGGCACCAAACTCCACCTTCGCACTCTGGCACACCATACAGGTCTCCAGACAACCAAATACCGCGCTGTCGTTCCAATGGCGAGGATTGGACACAAGAAGTCGCGTAATGGCTGTTCTCGCTGTAAGCAGAGGAAGGTCAAGGTACGTAGGCTTAACGTGGAGCCCCTGTTAGGGTGGATTTGGAACCCGAACCCGAACGGACGGCTGACGCCCCAGCAGTGTGACGAAAGACGCCCATGCGGTGCTTGCATCAAGGGGCATCTCTCCTGTAGCCTGGTTTTCTCCCCTTCTTCTCACTCGACTTCACCGAATGACCAGGCCATCATCGCGAACCCGAGATCTTGCATGCAAGCAGTCAACGTGGAGCCACCCGGCTTTGGCAAGCGGATCTCTATCGCTGGACCAAAAGCCAACCAGTCATCTAGTTGGACTGAAGACCTTAGCCTGATGAGCCACTACGCCTCCATCACTTCAGCTACCCTCCCTGGAGCTAATCACCACGTCTGGCAGATGGAGATTCCCAGGGTCGCAGTCGCCTATCCCTTCCTCATGCATCAGATTCTTGCCGTCTCCGCGTTTCACCTCGCAAGTTTGAACCCGTCTCAAGGCCAGGCACATTTCTCCCAAGCGTTCCAACATCAGCATCATGCGATATGCGGAATCAAGGTAGAGGTCTCGGCGGTTACTGCAAGGAACTGCCATGCTCTCTTCGCCGCCTCGTCTCTACTGTTCATTGGAGCTTTCGCCGCATGTACTCCGACGAGGGACAGAAGCCTCCAGCAAGAAGTGGACGACATGTTGGGCGTTTTTATTCTCGTTCGGGGCGTGGGCAGCATCCTGAGTTCATCCAAAGAGGCCATTCGGAATGGAATATTAGGGCAATTCATGGAATGCAGCCCATATGCAGGAGGGACAGGTCTACTCACATCACTTCTCGAAAGGCTTCCTCGGATCATAGAGAGCTTTGACGCGAACGAGATGGACCCTGAGGCCAAGGCTCTGTCAGAGGAAGCAATTTTCGGGTTGGGGCAGAGTACCGCAAGGGCGTCGGCCGTGACTCCCGTGCTAAACGTCGCCGTTATCTGGCCCATGACCCTCAAAGATGGGTTCCTGGATCTGATCCGTGCCTGTCATCCGGCAGCTCTAGTGGTGGTTGCGCATTACTGCACGGTACTCCACGCTGTGGGCTCAGAGTTTTGGTTCCTGGAAAATTGGGGATACCGCCTGCTCACTGCCATCGTAGAGGCTCTTGCGCCTTGTTGGCACGAGTCAGTCAGATGGCCGATGGACTATGTTAAATATGGTGCAGCTTCCTAAGGGCGCTACACATTGAGCCCTGAGATTGTTGATTCAACAGTGAGCCGGAAGATAATATTGGCCACGCATGACGCAGAGAAATCAAGTCCCCTGTGAGACATAACTACGCTGGCAAGATATCACTAACCGGTGCCGCCCGTCATTTGATTTCGTGTACTCCGGTGGAATTGCGTTTTGAGCAAGGATGACAACTGTATCAGGCCAGCTACTGAAAGCGGCCAATTAGACAGGCGCTGGAATCCGAACCCGAAATTAGTCTCACATTTTCCTTTTCTAACCCTGTAATTGGCTACCTAGGTCTAATCTAACCCCTGTAATCCGACATCGCCATCTGCAATCCGAGCAGTTGCTGGTGAAGCAGCAACGTGGCTCAGCTCAATACAATAAGGTCTGTTTCTCTCTTCACATTTATGCCACACAGCTTCGTCTACATTGCATTTCAATCCAATTTTAATCACCCAACCTTCTTTCGGCAAACATGCAAGCTTGGCAGTACACCACCATCAAGGATACTCTCGAGAGCTCTCTCACTCTCAATGAGAACGCAACCCCGCCAGACGCACTATCACTCCTCCACGGTCATATCCTAGTCGAGGTCATCACCGCAGGCGTCAATCCCGTCGAATATAAGCTGCCAGAGGCTCCCCTGTACGGAAAGTTCATGGTACAACCACCTGCCAGCCCCGGTCTCGACTTCTGTGGTCGTATCAAGGCCAAACATCCCACGGATGACTCACTCAAGGAAGGCCAACTCGTGTTTGGCGCTTTGAGCATTGCATCAAAATTCCCCAAGTTCGGTACCCTCGGCCAAATCATCGTCGCGCCCATCTCCCAACTCACGGTTCTCCCTGCCGGTGTTGCACCTGATGATGCGGCAGCTGTGGGCACGGCTGGGATGACGGTATATCAGTCTCTGCCACAAGACTTGATCAAGCCTGGATCCAACATCTTCATCAACGGCGGCAGTGGAGGAGTGGGCTCCTTCACAGTACAGTTCGCCAAGGCTCTCGGTGCCACTGTCACAACGACCTGTTCTACGGCAAATGTACAGCTCTGTCGCAGTCTCGGAGCCGACGAGGTCATTGACTATCGTAGCCTTGATGTTATGAGCGAGTTGAAGAAGAAGGGACGGATTTTCGACCTCGCTATCGATAACGTGGGCAGACCAGCTGACTTGTACGAGCAAAGCGAGCACTTTTTGAAGCATGACGGTACGTTTCTCCAGGTTGCCATGCAGAATTCCCTGATTGGCATGCTTCGCAGGAGCCTGTTGCCGCGGCACTTGGGCGGCGGCAAGAGACAGTATCGTCTTGTAAGGGTGAACATCAATCGGAAAGATTTGCAGCAAGTCGGCCAGTGGATGGCTGAAGGCAAGGTCCGCGCAGTTATCGACCATAAGTTCGAGTGGAGCGAGGCTCCAAAGGCGTATGAGAAGCTCAGGCTCGGACGGACAGTGGGAAAGATTGTAGTCCATGTCAGTCATGCCTAAATATGCGCAAATGGGATGTGCTGAGGGAAGTTGTATGAATCTATGTGCCTTGTAATTATATCTGCCTAGTTCCTGCTGCGTGTATGATGTAGATAATTCAGAATAATGTAGCCATAAATCCGATCGCCCCAAGGACAAAGAGAATGAAAGAATGCCTGGGGCAGTACATCTGAGCCCTGACTTGGATTACGGAAACTTTCCCCCCGAAGGTGAAAGACGACCCACACGAGAACAAGAAGGACTCCGACTAAAATGAGCCCATAGTGTTAGCATTGGGATATGGTGCTATGAAGTGTGGATATTGTNNTGAAGCCCGGCCCTTGATGGGCCGCCCCTGGATGAGGCAGCTTTCGCTACGTGCCGGTTCCATCTTTCAGGGTCAATGAGACTCCCGTCCTTTTTTGGCTTTTGTTTTTCTCCCATCTCTGCTACTCAACGTGTTCCTCTACTGTTGTTATTTTCAGCTATTGAATCTCACATCAGCATCTCACCTTTGCGCTTCCTCAGTACGTGGCTTGCTTCATCGGATATTGTCATCACCTCCAGACGTCTCTCACAGTCGCTTGATCTTGCTCTCCTTGATATTCTTTTCACGTCCACTCTACTCATCACCGAGAATCACTTGTCTCCTTCTTTACCGGCTCTCTTACCTCCACCTCATTGCCGTGTGCCCGTCATCATGTCCGACCAGCCGAACAAGCCCAACCGACTCACGCCTGAAGCCCTCGCCAGACAACGCCAAAGCGCGGTAGCTGATCTAGAATACGGATCTCGACCTAGACCTCAGTCTGCTGCCGCAGGAAGCCAACACCGGGGCCCTCAAGACTCCCACCCACGGCGGCCCGCGAGCCAAGGAAACCCGCAGCGTCAGGGGCAACCTTCTGGCCGGCCATCGTCCGAACCTACGGATCATCGTCAACGTCCTTCAAATAGGCCCTTCGAGCCCCCCCTAGAGACCATCGCCGACGACTCGCCCAAAGCACCGCCGCCTCAAGGTTTCCGGCGATCGCCCCAATGTACATCAGTCCGGCCCGCCGAGCCTAGTGATGCTCCAAAGCCTACAATAGGGGGCGGGACTCGAAAGACGCCCGATGGCAAGAATGAGCAGGCTCGTTCTCAGAGATGCCACCAAAGGTCTGACGGCCGCTATACACATTCCCATCCCCAACCAAAGGGCGGCCGAGGCCAGACTCCGCCCGGAGACCCCATGTCAGATGACAGCCAGCACGCGAAACTCCCTCCTCCTCCTTATTCGGAGGAGAAAAACAATTCGAAAGGCAACTTTTCGAGGCGCAACACCAAACCCCAGTCTGACTACAGCCGCCCATCGATTTCAATGACCTGGTCTATGTGTTGTATGCCATCTTTCAATACCTGCCGGAACCCGTTCATCTCTTTCATCTTCTCATCCATCAGACTGTGGAAACTCGATCCCACTTCCTGGTCCGTAGTGTTTTTGAAGAATGCAAGCTTCAGAAGTGGAGAAGGATCCGGAGTGGGCGGAATCTCTGGCCCAGTTGTATATGGCTTCCCTGATGGCTTCGTCGACGTAGCATTTTGCCCATCCATATCTTCTCGGGCGATGAGGTTTCTCGCAAGGCCCTCAAGAGCTACTCTGCTGGTTGCAGTGCACGGCTCTCAAGATACCAAGGAGTATGCCTAAATCCCTCCTCGGCACCATCCACGGCCTTGGAAATGTTCAAACAGAGCTCGTATAAGTCGACCCCGTCGTGTACTGGACCACCCTTCTTCAAGACTTGTAGAGATCGCGCGTCACTGGGTCCACCGTCAGACCTTCTTCTCGATTCCACATGGTGCCTATGGCTGTCACAGGGAGGCACGTGGCGCTGATACGAGAACTAAGCCACGTGTCCAACGTGCCAAAGGGAAGGTTAAAGAAGGTCGAGTTGTGTGGGAAGAATGCTTGGCGGAGGCAGAGTTGGTGGAAGCGATCGTAAACCGGGAGCACAGCAGTGACCGTAGCTTCAGGATGAAAAGGCGTGGCTTCGTAGACAGTTTCTGGCGTCTGTTGACGAGGGTGGGAAAAGGAGATGAAGATGGCGAGAAAAAAGTAGCATAAAACAACGTAGCCTGTCCACAGGATGTGCTTGTTGTTGATGGGATGTCGAGGCTCACCACACGGTCCCTTCAACTCTATGTTCCTAACCAAGTTCATTCGACTCCTCCCTCCCACGGGACAGCACAACAAGGGACCAACTAGAGGATCGATCAAGATATGCAAACATAATCTAACGCCTTGCTCCTAGTACGCATCATCATCATTAACTCTCAACGTTTGTTTATTCCGGCCGCCTTGCATTTACATCACATACTGCCACACGCCATCACCAAAGGGCGCACCATAACGCCTAACTGAGGGGAATGAGTCAGCCCCCTATTACGTTGAAACCTACCGTCGGGTGGACACATTATAGAGAAGGCGACTGACACGATGAAAAAGAGCCTCGTGAAGAATTCAACTACACTCATTCTTTCCAACCCATCTGTTCCACACCAGATGCAGCAGAGCAACCTATCGAATCTGTAACGATAGCTGGTAATGCCCCAAATGTCTGCTTAAGGCCATATCAATTCTAACGACACTGCTTGGCCAACACTTTTTATCACGGCAGGCGGCTTCACACAATATGTTCGATGGAAAGGCATCATCTAGGTTGTTGAACGATCCATCTTCCCCAGCCACACCGGCCAGCTCCAAACTCCCAATCGTCCTGGTCGACTGGCTGGCCAGTCAGGGAGAGCGGTCAAAATCTTGATCCTGGAATAAGCCGGGATCTACTAGGGCCATGATCTGCTTCAGGGCAGGCGTGGATCGCGAACAGTACGCCTCGTACGAAGAGGACGGTGTCAATCTGATCGTGCTCCCCCTTGTCAGTTAAGTAGTGCCAGACTATTAGCATCAACCCACTGCTAATAGGTCATCATAAAAATGATGGGCCCGCTCCGAAAGACGCGCGCAGCTCGTCACTCGATTAGTAGGCCTTCTAGGAGCACTTTTCGCGTCCATATCGAATCCAGCATAGACAAGGACAACGCCCAAGAGCATAAGGACAGGCTAAGAGAGATCAAGGACAAAGGGGAGACTCTTCGATGGGGACTTCACGAGGCGGAGGACACCTACGATTACCACATAGAGCGTGCCATCGGGACTATGACGCGGATTGAACATATAAAGACGAGCATTTGTATTTTGATGATGGAAGGTCAGGACCTCTTGAGCCATGAGGGGGTCTTAAGCCAGTCGGAGTCTTAGGCTCCGTCTTCCAATGCCAGGGATAAAGGCAAGGGTGTCGTGCGTGCTCCCAGCACCACATCTAGCGGTCAAAATGGGATTAGAAAGAAGAATCAACCGAGGACCAGGATTTGCAAGAGGTGAGGCCTTGAAGCATATACTGCATACCCTCGACGTGATGGGAGCAGATAGGAGGTCAATCAGGAGCTTTACTTGAGATGCCATGTGTCTTGCTCCGAGAGTGGCGCGTTGGTCTTTTGGTCAGGAGAAAGCAGCCAGACTCGCTCCTTGAGACCGTCTAGGATTTATCATGAAGACTGTGACGAGATATTTGATGCCATTTACGAACCAAAGCCGGCGAGCTCGTACTTGTTGACCGCCAAGGGTTCCGAAGCGCCGCCCTGGGAATATGAAGAGGTGGGCTTACATTTTAGGAGGAACAAGGCTCGAGCACGAGGCTCGGGTATGGAATGAGGCTAAAACTTATCCCAATACAGCAGCTGTTTCTGTTATTCCTGGATAAATAACGCTGCTGCACTTTGTGCCGCGGTCCTATGCTACCTCAAAGACATCAACGTGGGCTGGAGGGAAAACGTATGTAAGAGATTAATCTGGACAATCAGCCAAGCACAAGGACATGGTCTTGGGTGTGGTTGAAAGGAGCGGAAGTATACAGATGGATAAATTCCATGCGGCGAACAAAGATTGGTTGCTAGTGGACCACGTATTGATGCCATGAGCCGTCAGTCAAAGGTAAATGTAATTCTGGCCAGTTCCATAATTCGCGTGATCGGTATGCCGTTGCCCGAGGTCCATTATTTGTGATTGCCCGTAATCCGCATTGACGAACTTCAACACGTGAAATACGGTAAAGAGATGCCATGACCAGCGCCCCAGGAGGAAGAACCAACGATGGCATCGGCATTGTGAATGATGGATCCAGAATGCCTAGCACGCAAACAAGCTTAGGGTGGCTATACTTTATGGAAGGGTTTGATCAACACCTTTGGTACTGATTCTTATTAATTAAAGTTATAAAAGTAACACATCTCTTTTCAGGAGTCGTGCTGAAACTCGCGTAATCCCCGTCGTTAGAATTTCCGGGCGGGAACTAACGCGGTTTATCTAGAATGCTGTATGGATGGTATAAAACGGACTGTGTGACCGCATCTTGGCCACCAATCATGTGCTCCTTGATAAGCGTTCATATGATGACTTTGAGAGGGCTATCTATGAACCACACAATCCGCGTCTTGGGATGGATCGTATTTCGTGTCTTGACTCGAGTGAACATCCAGTTCCGTAATCTCCGTCTTGGGCTTCACTGAACACTAAGTTCCGTAATCTGCTTGACCTTCATCGAGCGTCGATTTCCATAACTCGCGTTTTGAGTATTACTGAGCTTCAAGTTCCGTAACCCGCGTTATCAATTAAGACAGCTCAAGGCTGAGGTATAATACATAGTTACAGTAAGTATTTATTTATATATTTCTTTAAAGAGGGTTAGATATCTTAATGCTGTTAATTTCTTGCAAAGCTATGAGCTATTCGTTACAAAGGCACTTTTTAAAAGGAGCTTTACGATGACTTGATGCTGGTGGATGCGGGCTCGCGAGAGTGCTGTCCGGCCGTCCTTATCCATCGCGTTGATATTTGTCTGACCTCTCTCGAGAAGGAGCTGTACTATCTGTCGTACGCGGTTNNAGCATCATATCCCAATGCTAACACCGTGGCTTCTTTTTAGTCTTTTCCCTTGCATATCTTGGATATGTTATTGATAGTAATAGAAGACTTACACCTAGCTGCATCATGAAAAGTTAGATAACCTCTCAACGGGTATAAAGCTGCCTGCGAAGGAGCTGTACAACGGCCTGATGTCCGTTGTGAGCCGCCCCTCTGAGTGGTGTCCAGCCTTCATTGTCCTTGACGTTGATATCGGCCTTTTGGGAATCGAGAAGAACCTTGACCACGTTCCCATGCCCGTTTAAGGCTGCCCACAACAGCGCTGTCCAACCATCATAGTCAGCCGCATTGATATCGACTCTGCCAGTGGCGACAAGAAGCTTCACCACACCGTCGTGCCCGTGCGCAGCTGCTCTGATGAGCGCCGTCCAGCCCACGTTATCTCTCGCGTTGACATCGACCTCGCCCATGTTAAGAATAACCTCGACTACCGCTTCATGCCCGTTCACACAGGCCCACAACAGCGGCGTCATGCCAGTTCGATCCTTCGTCTCAGTGCTGACACCACCTTTCTCCAAGAGTAGCCTGACAACCGCCGCATCGCCCTCCGCAGCAGCAAAGAAGAGAACGTCCTCCAAAGGTACCCGACTGACTTCTTTAGTCAATAGCTCAATGCCATGCCTATTCCCCGTAGAGATGGCATAAGATAGTGGGGTCCCTGCCCCTGCCTCGATCAGTAGCTTGATGGAAGCCACATTCCCACTCGCGGCAGCATAGGATAGTGGTGTCCGGCCATTGTTATCCATCAAGTTGAGTTTGAGTCTGGCGCCGTCAGGACATTCTATCAATGCCTTGAGGATGCCGTCAAATCCGTTTTCTGCAGCCCAAGATAAAGCCGACCGCCCGTGTGTTTCATCTTGCAAATTCACGTCGATTCCACCCGTCTTGACCAGATCTTCCAACACTGTGCTCAGTCCAAAATAGGATGCAATCATAAGCGTAGTAAAGCCCTTGGGAAATCCTATCTCTTGGCTCACCCAAAAAACCCTGAACCAAGTAAAGCAACGCCTCGATCTCGTATCACAGATCCTCGATATGAATTGTCTTGGTGTATCTTGATTCTCAATTCCCGACACGTGGACGTGAGTGACCCAGTGTCTAGCAGAGTAGTCGAGGAACCGATAGGACTCCACATACTTGGATAGTGACCCGTTTTCGTCAAGAGGGTGCGTCTCGAACTCTGTGAGGAGTAGATACCGGATGCAAATTTCGGCGAGAACCCGCTGAGATTCGTGCGGCAGTAGTGAGTGCTTCCAATGAAGAGATCCGCGGCCGCCTGCAGAAGAGTGTCTTGGACCGTTTTGAACCAAGAATTCCTTGGCGGTCGGGTGAAAAAGGTAGATCTTCGAATCTATGATCGTCACGAAGAGCCCACAGAGCTTTCGTAGTTTCCTCCGGAGACTTCCTTCCGGCTCGGGATCAAGGTCGTGATAAGATCGATGGTGTTTTTGAATAGCTAACGCTACCGCCATCTCCCTCAGGGTCAGTGGCCTTTCTGCTGCCAGCGCAATATGTAGTACTTTCTTGGTCGCTTCAAAATCGTTGCTGCCAGCGAGCATCCTGTCGTACACCTCGTCGACTGTGCGAGGCAGGTGAGAAATAGCCTGGGTTATTCTAGACTCGTCAAGCTCAATATCCCTCTCGATTGAGTCCAAGACAATCTTCAACCATAAAAATGTCCAGTTGGGAGCAGCCAACTTCAGCTGCTGTAGCAGAAGGTCCATCTCATGTTGTGGAAGATTAAATCGTGCTCTGAAATCCTCAAGTCGAGCCTGGACGAAGAGAGTAAGCTCGTCGGGCATCTCTCTCAAAGCAATCGACAGAAACCTTGAGCCCCAATCATCCTCTGGAGGGTGAAGAATACGGCTGATGCTGGAAGATGGTCGACTTGTGATGAGAAACTTCAGCTTAGAACCTCTTTCGGCGCTACAAAGCTCCGATAATGCTTCAAGGAGTTGGATCCGACCTCGATCTTCGCACTCATCGATCGCGTCGAGAATACAGATAATCTCGCCAGCGTTCTCCTTTTCAGCGACACTGATCAGGATTTCCCACAGCTGATCGAAAGAACTGGTCAATTCTTCTCTTTTGGCATCCAACTGTCTGAGAACAGCTCGGGAGAGCAAGGTTCGCTTCTGGATGAACAGCTGGTAGAGGATGCAGCAGAAGGCGCTTGCCACGCTGCTTTGGTCGAAGAAATCGTTGGTAAACAAGAAGTAACTCATTGTTGTTGAATCTGTGGTTGGAAGAATAGAATCAACGAGGTGCTTTACCAGAACTGACTTTCCGCATCCGGGAGCCGCAGTCACCCAGAGCAGTGTTGACGATTCGCTGTCTCGCCACTGTTGAAAGTTCTCGTGCCGTAGGAACCACTCACATGTCCCCGGAGCCCGATTTGGGATTCGGTCTTTTCGTTCTCTGAATGGCGATGTATCGAGGTGTTTCAGAACCCGCTCCATCTTCTTCTCCCGGACCAGGTTCTTTTGTTCCAGCGCCAAGTTGCCCCAGGAGAAATCATCCTCGGTAGCAGGGATAGATGTAAAGAATCGGTCCACTTTGGTTCTCATGACAGAGTTGATATCTTGCTCCGATGGCTTCGTAACGTACTCATGGCTAATCGGGGAGATGAGGGTTTGTGGTCCGGATTTGTCATGGTCGCTGTCGAACGTAAGAGAGATGTCTTCCACAAATACATCTCCACTAGGTAGCTGTGGTGGCGAGCCAGAGTTTCGCTGCCGTTTACCCGAAGAGTTCTCTGTTTCGGACGACTGGCCATCGTCTTGGGCGGCTTCGTCTCCCAGACTTGGCAGGGATAGAAGTAACAGGGATCTTACGTGACCTGCGATATGATTCATCAAGGTGGTCTCCATGTCGTTCGGGTTGCCGCGATCCCCAAGGATGATGATGGGCTGGGGCTTCTCTTCGCAAAAGGGACAAACATAGGCATCACGGGGCGCCAGCTTCTGCCGTCCCGTTGAAAGAGCATCAAGTTGCGCGTCAGTGGGAGGCTTCGAGCGTCCTGGATGAAAGGATAGCTCTCGCATGTGCTGTCTCCAGTCCTTTTCGTTGTCAAACATGACTGGTTCTTGGTGACCGAGATCGCAGTACCAAGTCATGGAATGTACTTTTCTAGGCCATTTTCTAGAATGGGTTGTGGCCATATGTTCAACCCAGTCTGATTGGTGGGCGAACAAGGAGTTATTGCACCCCCGGAAAAGGCAGACATAGGGCTGGAGATCTTGATCCACATGGGATCTGATCACGTCGATTAGCAAGGGAAGTCTCTTCACATGCTTGGTACTTACCTCCAGTATCTATTCTTTGGATCATTGGGCATCCTGTCGGCGGGCAATGCCTGAAAGCAGTAAGGACATTGGATGTGCGTTTCGCCAGGCTTGATTTTCGGTGGGTTTGGATATTCTGCTGCCGTCGAAGTCCCCTCATCCTGCGAATATCCCGAGCTACGGGTGGAAAGCGCTGGCTTCCAAAGGATGTGTTGCATGACCGCTTTTCCGTCCATCTCAGACGCCTGAGTAGCTTTGCTGCCGCCAGTGGAAGCCGGCGCGGGCCGAGTATCATAATCTACTGCTGGGTTCGTATTGGATCTCTCGATGGAAGCCGCAGAAGTTTGGTTCGGTCTCAGGACAGACGGAGGCCTTCGTGTTCGTCTTGTCTTCAACTTCTTTGCGTGTCGGTGCTTCTGTAGCATTGCTTGTCGACGCTCAGTAATGCAATCGCCCATATGGTCCCTAAGACTCGGTCTGGCACTGGGACATTTCCACTTGACATAGGAGATAGCCATGCTGTGAAAGAGCTTGTCCTCATCCGTCACAAAGTGGAATCTGCCCTGCGCCTTTCTCGTAGCTGAGGCCTTTCTGATGGCACTAGCTAAGAAATGCAGCCTGTCGAGAGCCGAATGGATCGCGGTCACCCATACTTGCGATTCCACATTGGAGAGCGACATATTTCTGTCCATGTTTTGTTCCACTGTTTCGACCGAGACTCTAGTCAGCTATTGCATTGCGCTGAGCCCGAAGGAGCAAGCACTTACAACGGTGAAGGTTTCTCTCGACCATTTCCAGCAATTCCATTACCATTTCTTTGATTTCGTCATGCCCATGTAGCCTATCATCTAGGGAGGCCCCAGCTGAGGCCAAAGCCCCAGTATAGTCTATCCAAAACGCGAAGCTGTTACGGAGACCCCTGATGTCGCGAGGCGATTCGTGAGGTGAAACAGCATCAGGCACCTCCAGGGAAGGTTTTGCGTCGACCGCCTCCACCAGGCGCTCCAGTGCGTCGGAGCATACATCAGTGACATCGTATATGGCAGTACCAGGCCCCTGATGTTCTTCATCCTCGCTCTCGGCTGGCGGTTCTTTTATAACCATAGTAGACTCGCATTCATCAGCCTGCATCGTGGGAGTGAGTGACTGCTATAGTTGTTGACTTGGGCAGCAGAGGGAAGCCTGTAGAAGCTTGGGTAGCCTAGTGCCAGGTCATCCGCGGGGTTTATTAACGATCACCTGACAGGGAAGTAGAGATTTGCTTGGCAGGCTTAAGTTATCATTGAGCCACCGCTGCAATCCATTGCGGCTGAGAATTGCCCCGCTCTCAGGCCGTAATATAGCCTGATATTATTTCTCTCAAGACCTGTACACTGTGACCGGTCATGGTAAAATAGCTTTGCGCTGTCCTGGGTTCGATGCGGAACCTTAAACCCACACTCCTTTAAAGTGCAACACCTACAAATGTCCAACTTTGAGGCACGCATTCTCGAGGCCCAGGCCCGCTTTGAGCTCCTCCGAAGCATTCATAGCCCTATCACCCGCTCACTTCCCTCCCCCGGATGTGTGACAAGTGAGGCATATATAGCCGAGTCCCAGGCCAGCGCCGAAATCTTAGAGAATGAAATCACCCTCCTGCGGACAGACATCAGGTGCTTGCCCGAGAGACTCCAGCAGATCGACATTGACCAGATCACGGACGATTCCGACGTCGAACGGTTGATTGAGGCATTTGACTCGGTGCTAAACTTGTTTGAAGGCTCCGTGTCTGACCTGAAGGAGACTGGACGAAGCGCCACATCCCCCCAAGTTAGTACTTAGTCTTTGCAATGATTCTTTCTTCTTTTTTGACTAGCGGAGTAAAGCACGGGTGACCAGTATTTGCATAGGCAGCAACTAGTTTGTTTTCAGATGGTTCACTGCTTCTGGATCGCTAACTTGAACCGCATCATCAGTCTCCTAACTCGACTATTGCCCATCTGTTCCCGAAGCTCGTTGCTCTTAGCAGGTTGCGGCCCCAGTGGGACGAAATTATGCCATATATCAAGTTCCCACTGCAACAAAAGGCCATGGCTGTATACCGCGACACGATTGAGAGCTTCGGAAAGGTCATAGCAGACATCTCGTCCGACGCCGTGGGACGATTGGATGCTGAGAGCCGATTGAGAGAGGTCACAGATGCTGAGGTTGAGTACATTCAAGACGCAGATTCTTTCAGCAAAGCATCCTCCTCGCTGTTCCAGCTCTTGGTTAATTGTATCAGCTGTGAGGCTGAGAAGCACGTTGCTAGACTGCACCTCTCCGGCTTTCTAGCGCAACGACTGGAGATGCTCCTCGGCACCGGAGAGCACGACTGGATCCCTGCCCTCTTCACTCCGTAAGTATCAGTATTTAGAAACCCTACCAGTTATTCGACAAGGCATTCATTCATATTTCGGTGCATTTGAATGTCGTGATCAACTGACAGCTTGCATTGCAGTTCCACGGACCCAATTTCATCAGAGCAACAGTTTATACGCAGAATGTGTGCACACACACTATCAGCCGAGAGTGACAATCGAACAATTCGGTGCTTTTTCAGTGACACCATGGTTTGGGAGCACGGCGGTCCAGAGCCCGCTCTGTATGATCTTGCCACTGCAACCACGCCACCAAACACGCTAGATAATTTCATCAGGGAAAACGACGTTGTTCTTAAATGGGACCGTGTTCGTCGAGCGATAATTGGAGTTTTCCTTGCGTGCTCCCTTTTTCGCCTCTGCGGCAGCCCCTGGCTTCAACATGGCTTCGAAGGCGAAAACATCCTTGTTCTACCAAACAAGACCGCTCTCGGGCGCCTCTACCATTGGCGACCACATACGTCTTGTTGCTTCAGTTCCGATCAAGGTCTACGGTCGCTTCCGGAAGACGTTGCCGCTCTAGGGGTCCTGATTCTCGAACTCGAGGCCAGGCGATCAGCCGGTTGGACCAGCGACGACGAAGATTATATTACCCAGACAAGATCGAATAAGTCGCGTCTTGGTCGAATCTTGGTCAAATTTAAGGGTGATTTGACCGAATTCTACCGCAAAATTGGCTCAGATTGCTTCCGTTTCGAGGAAATCGTCGAAGGGTTTGAGCATCCAAAGATTGATCCTCGCTTGAGTAGCCTGGCGGTCCTATACAAATGCATCGTGAATCCACTGCATCAAAAGCTGGTAACCGACCATGGAGAGACGGAATGCCTATTTCAAGGGACACCAGGCTTCAAGATTCCCACGAGACAGAGGAAGGTCTCGGCTGCTGACTGCGTTGTATTGTATGACGATGAAGAGTCAAAAGAGTCTAGCGCAGAGTGAGTAGTTCCCGAGCCCCCGAGGCCTTTGGTCCTCTTTGACGTGCTGTAACGATTTTGCTTGGCAGGTCTCAATATGCAAACAAGTTGATGGAAAGTGTGAGAAATGACTTCCTCGAGAATATCAGAACCCTCAGACGCAACCTTGGACCGATGGGCCTGGCGGAGAGGCAGACAGGGATACAGGTCCCCAAGAAGATTCGAATTGCAGTGCTTGATACAGGAATCGACGAAAGCGACAAGATGATTAGAGGAGCCAAGTCACGTATCAAGGGAAAGCGAAGCTGGGTTGGGTTGCCAACCAATCACATGGATACATACGGACATGGGACTCATGTAGTCCGCGTGTTGATCCAGATGGCCCCAGCTGCAGAGATATACATTGCCAGAATTTCCGAAAATAAGACGGTGAGCCGGGAACACATGTCACGAATCGCCGAGGTAAGTCAAGCTCGTGATAGTAAAGGTCGCTATGGCTCACACCATTGGAGGCTATCGATTGGGCGGTGGAGGAGTGGAAAGTGGACATAATTTCCATGTCGTTTGGATTCGAGGACGAGAACAAGGCCATTGAGGACGCAATCGACAGAGCCTTCAAAGCCGACAAGCTGATGTTCGCCGCTGCCTCCAACGAAGGAGGAAACAAAGGACGTTCTCGCCCGGGTCGAAGCAACAAGGTCATTTGCGTACACGCGTGCGACGGCAAAGGAAACAAGGGTAAAATGAGCCCCAATCTGGTAAAGAAGGATAATAACTTCACCACCCTTGGCGTTGCTGTTGAATCGCGATGGAAGAAAGAGACTGTCTACAAGTCCGGGACTTCGTTCGCCACGCCCTTCGCGGCAGCCATAGCAGCTGACGTCTTGGAGTTTGCAAACTTCAAGTGCAACCTGACAGAAGACCATAGGAGGCGCCTGTATGAGCGGACTGGAATGGAAGCAGTGTTGGAGGCCATGTCGACAGATCGAGATGGCTATGATTATGTGGCGCCAGGGCATCTCTGGGATAGGAAGGATGATGATGCGGTTGCTAGGGAGATTCAGAAGATCCTGGCAGAGCTGTGACGGCATGGAAGGTGTATCTACATATCTGCTCTAAAACAAGCTCAAGTCTGTCTCAGTCCGATCTCGTAGATACACTAGAATCCTCAAGCGGTGCTCCTTATATTCGGCGGAATCGACCCCAGATCGTTAGGACGGGTTGACCCAATTATCCACTGCGTCTCGATAGCCTTGTTACCGGCTTCTTCCATCTCCACCTCAATCTGGCCCTCGGTCTCATCTCCTAGATCAACGACCTTGTTGTGACCCTCTACCACATCATCGTCAACCATGGACGCTCCTTTGTTTTGCTCTCTGGAGACCAAAGCCCCACGCTTCCGAGTAAGCCAGTGCTTCTCATACATGAGCTCCTTGACGCGAATGCCGATAATGAAGTCAGTCGAGTCCTCGAAGCCCATTTCCTGGCTTGCTTCCTTCGATGTGTTCATCTTAGGCCCTAGCTTAATAGGCAATTCGGCCGGCCCCGAAAGGCCCATCTCAGCTGTGACTGCCCATTTCCTGCTCTTGGACATCTTCACTGATGGGCCCTTCGCCGTCTTGATGCCCGTGACCATGAAGACGGATTTGTCGTCGGAGCCCGTCACGTAGTCCCGCACATCCGCTTGGCTCATACTCTCCTCTATATATTCGCGGGTAGGATTGAAGTAGATGGTGTCGATGCTGCGGAAATGATAAACGTCCTCGGCGGACCTCTCGGGCGCCCAGCTGAGCTCGCCACCGATGCCATCGATACCGACTGCCTTGGCCCAGAGGCCATACTCGCCGCTCATCATGCGTGACTTGTTCGCAGTGAAGCCCCTCTGGTGGCCGCAGAAGAGCTTATTCTGTGGGATGCGGACATGGCAGTCATTATTGATGGGCTCTTCGTCGGCATTGGCAAGCTGGGGAATGATGGAGCCCAATTCCAGGACGCCCCCGGCCTCGACGGGGGGAATGGAGAAGTTTGGCGCGATGTGGTATTTGGGGATTGGCTTGCTTTCCATGACTATGGTCGTTTATGACGCTGTGGATTTCCAAATAGCGGATGAAGCTGGACAAGTTGGAGCCTGGGCAGCAGAGCGCTGGCAAAAGGAACAAGTCTCCTCCACGGAACGAGTAAGCCCGGCAACCAGGTGGGCAGCATTAGGCATCAATAATGGTGCAGCTGCATGAGGGACAGAGCCTCGTTGGGCGAAGCTGACACTGCAGCTCGGTCTTCTTGGCGGTGGCAACGCGTCGCAGCATCGTCACCTTTCCCCGCTCGTGTGGGCCATTGTATCTCATACTAGGAATCCAGCTCAGGCTCGCTTTGTATTGCTACGATCGGAACATTCTCCTACTCCTAGTATGACGGAACTTGCCTCGAGATCACCCAATCGGCTGCCTGCGTCAATAGACTATCTAGTATTGCCCAGTCCATTACCTCCTCTGACGGACTGCCTAGCCCACTGCCTGACTTTGCTGACCATCTCAGGTAGTTTTACCAAGATGATCTCCTCCCTGATGGATTACTTATTCCACTGTGTGCCTTGACGGACTATCTAGTCCTCTCTATGCCTCGGTGGATTCCCCAGTCCGCTGCCTATTTTAATGGACTACCTGCTCCTCGGAGTCCCGGTTGATGTTTCTCCGAGTTCCAGTTCGCCTTACCTGGATCTCCCACTTGGCTCTTTGGGCTTCCGGTTCGTCCCCTCGGGATTCCGGTTGGTTTTCCTTGGATATCCGGCTAACTTACTTGGTGCCCCGATTAGACTTTCCGGAGTCCCCTGCTCTGCGCTGGATTGGTAGCTCTTAATAAGAGGCCCCTTACATTTCGTGGCCGTTATGGAATCCCAAGGTGTATCCCTCGAAATTCTCGAACTTATGTCCTATGAGATTCAATTTTCGCGTTTCTATCTTTGCTTCATTATTTCAGTGCTGAGTGATGCAGCTTCTGAATGTAGCGGGAACAATCTGACTCCCTCGCAGTTCCTTCTCCGTGGCCTTCATGCAGATACTTGTGGGGGCCGATATCTCGGCCGTATCTCCCCCTTCCCCGTAGGAACTTGGGCTCCCACGGGGAAGGCCGAGATACAGGCACCCACAAGTAAGACCTCAAGGCTTAGCAGATACGTTCAGGCGAGATCCAAACATCCAGGATTGCCACCATGTCAGGGACCTCAACTGAGTTGCTGCTCGGTCAATAGTTCAAGACTTGACGGTGACATTGCTACATTGCTACAATTAGAAGGCAAGGAGATGGTAGAGGCTATGAGTGAGTCAGACTCTCAATCAATATCAAGCTATCGACATGGTGCGCATAAAGTCTACACTCCTGATAGGATTGTTCAGCAGACGTCAAGGGGATCCAACTGTCAGACGTTTACCATTACCCTGGGCGGTGACTATAGCGTTGTCTTGTTGGGGGATTCAAAGGGCTGGAGGCAGTGAATTATTCTTATTGGCATAAACGATATCTCCAATTGTTGGCGTCAATGACGTCTTCAAGAGCAGTTATTAGCCACAATATCAAAGAACTCACTCATAAACACATGACGGCATTAAAACCCAATTGTAGTAAATTATGCCCTCACAAAGATGCAGCATTATATTCAGTGCATCCACACCTCGATGATCTTTGTCCTGAGTTTCGGGTACCCAGGCACACTGCTGCTCTACTTGACCATGTTTGCTTGTCCGAATCGAGACCTTGTATTGACATTGATTAACTGATGTAGTGGTATTATCCGCTTCGTATATCTTAGCCCATATGTTCCATGCATGGCATCTTTAATCGTGGTTAAAGCATTCATCGGTGGCTTCCTCCTGCGATAGCTTTACTGAACAAGATTGGATACCAGAGTTAGGCTCCTAATCAGTTAGACGCTGAACGGGCAGACCAGACGGGTACCGTTCAACGTAATTGGATTGAGTTCTGCCTGTTGACAATAACGGTCAACCGAGGAGCCTTGTCCTGGTAATGCCAGCTAAGGTAGGTTCCTCATTCTGCCTCCAACTTCGGCCTGGTATCGCGAGTTTCTAGGTGCCTAATGGCTTGGCCAAGCGTGAGTGAGAGGTACTGAACATTGTGAGTTTAAGATGACAAGTAGTCTTCTTTGGCTGCAGGGGATCAGACTCGTGCTGTTCATATTGCCAGTACTCCTAAATGCCTACCTTCCGCAACCGTCTCACGCTCGAAGGCCACGGCGGATAATGGAAGACAAGCAAGCTACAAGGCAGAGCAAGGGAATCAAGAGGTAGTGTAGTATACGCATGCCGTCCTGGGTTGAGATGAACTTCAGTTGCATGTCAAACAACAACACAGGTCAAGCTTTGAGCTTATTAAGTTATCTACTTGATCATATGACTTGAGAAAGCATTTCAAACAACCCAACAGAAACAGGATATCCGTAACACGATGGGGTAATGTCGACACACGCACGCCCTTCTCGCCTCCTGAATAGCATCCAGCTCCCTCCAGTGCACTAGCAGGGCTTCCCCGAGAAACAATTCCCGCCTAGCATCAAGTCCATTGATATCAACAATGCTAATACATTATCTGTGGGCATTGCTGTCCAAATGATGTATGTTGTTCCGCACTCTTTTCATTGTTGCTTTTTACTGCCGTAGGAACCGGGACGTGGGCAAGCAAGGGTGCTAATACTGCTGACCTCCAAGCTGAGCTTTTGAGGCGGGAACTTACGGTGATAATGCTGCCAAGGAACTTCATGACGTATGTAGATGTCACTTGCGGTGAGAAGAACATGTCGTCTTTCACGACGTTTTCTTCATCTCACCCGTCTTCGGGCAACATTGGGTTACAATAATACATTAACATCAAAGCCATCCTCAACTACATCATCTTCAATATGCCTGATAGACGGCTGCTTCCGACAGGTAGGTTTATGTCTTGTTGGTCGCTGCAGGTCGTGCCAGACGTCAGCCTTTATCCATCACTAATACCCCTACAAGTGCCTTCACTGCTCTGGCTGCAACCTAAGCAATCATTCAATGCGTCAAACGATAAGTAATGCCTCATATCAGTTGGTGATTGAGCTCTATCTGGTTCCAGATCCATCGTTTCTTCCAATGATCCACTGCTCTGATAACTCCGCAACGCGAAATTGGAAAAGAGTTCGACTTTGCAAATATACTCACGCGACCACGATATTCGATTATCAAATTAATTCGGAGAATCGGCCGGCTGCCACGGGATACGGACTTGACCAACTGGTGCTGTGGCCTCTTTTCCTCTCTTCCCTGAAGCCTCCGGATCCTGCGACGTGTTGTCTTTCAACGTCAAAATAAATGGCCAGAGATACAGTAATAGAGTAATTACATGAGCAAGACTTGTATCTGCCAATATAGTAGCGAGATGACCAGGAGATATTCGACACTCAGGTCTGGGCATGGATGGTCTCGCATGGCCGAGGGAGAATGTGGCGGAGGAGACGGACATATGATGGGAAAGAGTAACATGTGGGACAGCAGGTGACACTAACAGGAGAATGAAGGGTTAAAGCCGCCATCATGACATTGAGACGAAAGTCGATGATGAGTAGCAAGAGGACGAAGCTGTAGGCACTGGGGGCCAACGTCGTGGCGAAAGAGAACGCGGCGGCAAATCACAACAAGGAACGCGGATACATTGATTTCTTGACAACCCCCCTCCCCCCAAAAGCAGAGATGTTGTGAAACAATCAACCCAAAGAACCGCGGCAAATCATGTTTTTGTTCCATTTACTCACTACAAGGCCGAACCCAAACAAAGGCCATACACCCTAAAGAGCTATCGTGATGTCTCCTTGCATGCGCCAAGTCTGCATAGTTCCTCTCAGAGAAATATTCTAACTCCCCTCTATATCGTAGTTTAGTAGTCGTCCCAAAACCAGAAAGGCCTTCGCTGTCTCAGCAAAAACCACTCCCAGGCCCCAGACTTGCGAACTTCAGCCTGTGGAAGCTGTACTATGTATTTCTGAATACTGAACGTAAGGACAACGTTGCTAAGAACTGCGCTCAAGATCCCGTAGGATCAGCTATTGACAAAGTTGCTTGCGTGGCTGACCTCCCCTGCACTCTGTGGGATTATGGCAACAATGCCTATGATGGCTCAATAGTATGCATGATTCGGCGTGGCTGCACGCCATGAGTACGATGAGCATTACAATATCATTAGTTCTAGTGCTTCTATGCGCTCTCGGCGACCGTGCCAATTGGAGTAAGTCTCCTGCTAACATATGGAAAACATACTCGATTTCGAAACCCAGTCCGGGATTCAGCAAACGGATATCCCGACACGTGTCACAGCTGTCGGAACAGCGCGCAATGATACAGAAGGCCCTAAAAGGGGAATCTTAAAAAGGGTCTGTGGCGAAATCATCACACTTCCATGGATGTGATCACAGAGTTGAGAAGTGTGGTATCTAATGAGTATTTTGACATGAACCTCCAAGTGTCGTGCCAGCCCATTCTCAATTCATGCCAGGAATTGAGCTCGAGGGAGATGTCCGCCGTATTACCACCAAAGAGCCATCATGTCGTGAATCCCAAATAACGAGCCCTTGTAGTATTCTCTTGGTAGGCCTACTTCGCTGCTCGATGAAGGATGATTGGGTTTTCCGAATAGCCGCAGAAGGCATATTCCGGGCGAGGATTCGTCGCGAGTAGGCCAAAGGAGGCATGAGTACTCCGTTCCTCCCTGAAATAATGAAAAATATGATTGATAGGACCTGCTAAGAGGCAGAGCGCCAATAACCACAATTGAACAGCAGGTTGTTGCGATATGGAAAGGAAATGTGTCTTGTCAGGGAACAGCCGTGTAGCAGTATCTGTCTCTGGCTACTGTGGAAACTAGCGTCGAACGATGTTCAAGGCAGAAAAGTTCCAAAAATTAGTTCTCGCAATCTTCTTGATCAGATTTGGAAGGATCCTGGCATTAGGACGAAAATGCCGAGTCCCGCGCCCGGAATAGCTTGAAGACAGAGAACACCTACTGCTGCCGTGCCATGTATAGTCGTTGAGATTTATCCACTACATGCCTCAAGGTCCACCAAGGGCAGTACTGTCACAAGAAGACCTCTCATAAAGTTCTTTAGTTCGTGATGCTCGTTATCCCGCCTCTTATGGAATTACACGTTCCCCTCTGCTAACTCGCCCGTAAAAGTTGAGGAACCTCAGAGGAACCGTCGTGATAGCATCTCAAAGTTGTGACCATCACATTGACACACTCTGCAAAACCAAAGGCCCTCTCCATCTTGCCACTTGCAATTCATATCGCCTCGTATATTCGGCGGAGCCCGCGGGAGTGTTGTTGTAGCCGATGCCCTCTTCGGGGCCGTCACGATGATCAAAGGCAGTAGGTCTTATCATCTCCCTGCTCGATTATGAACGACCAATACAGGCAGCCGATTTTGCCCTCTTGAGCTGTGATCGAGGTGACCGCACGACGTGACCTGCCGTAGTATGCGGCCAAATCCCTCCCGGTGTTTACCCCGACTCAACTTTTGGACAAAAATCGGCTCCGGAGTTGCTCCGGAGTTGCTCCGTCCTGGGTGCAGGGTAGCTCCGAGCTTGACCCCGGGTCGGAGCACGGGAAAGTGGACCTAGTAATGGACCCACAATCTGGCCGCCTCTCCGAGCCATGATATGACTCCACAGGAATTGCCACGTGAAAATTGTCGTGGGTCAGCCTGGCGGGAATCATGCCGTTGAATACATCGGTCGAGACAGCCTGCCACCATTGGTGGTACTCATGACTATTCTCTGTAAAAGAGGGCATAAATTCCCTCATCGCCATGGAGTGTTTGACGTTCCGCGGCCTTCCTCTTTACAGAGTATAAAGTGGTGAAATCGGCTTTGCTCACATTACGTCCATGTTAAAGATGAAGTTATAAGTCTGAGAAGCCACCTTTGGGATCCTGATCTCTTGAAATTAATAAACATGAACATGGTTCATGTAATAGATCGTTTATCAACAAAGATTGGGATATATGTTCCCGTGCAGATGCCTGTCATAAGACCAGCTTCGTCTCCACGAACGACACCCATGCAGACGCCAACCAATCCCACACTCGACCAGCCACAGGAGTCTTAGCATGATTCCAGTGGTCAATCGACTGCCTGACGCTGATATCATGTCTCCGAGCCTTGGGCCCTATCATATGTTTTAGCCGCAATCCCACATACCAATGAATGACAAGTGTTTCCCACGGTCATAGCGATATTAATAGCAACAAGTTTCAGCTCCCAATGCTCCTCTTCCAGACCTGCCTGTGGCGCACCATGTTTCAGTTGCGGAGATATCGTTGAAGATCTTGAGGCACGTCGCTGGGATTAATTTGGAGCCTAAAATGAAAGCTGTGGGAGCCTCTCTCTTGCTGATGGTCTGGAGAGCTTCGAGGAATACTTGCATTATTTGGTGTGCTGGCATTGAATGGCCATCGTGCGACTGGTCACCGACGAGAAGCCAAAGCATATCTTGAGTTGCTTGTTGATATAGGAGGACAGTAATGAGATTATATCGATATCGAGGAGACTACTCGGCGACGTGAAAAGAGAATTATTTCCTGTTTTAACAGATACTCTTACAAGACAAGAGGGATGACATCGCGGTGCCAGTTAATGAACGCCGGAGGGAGTGAATATTACTGATCGATGATTCTTCCGAGAGAGGAAACCACCCGAATTAGCAAAAGACGCAACAATTAACACAAGGTGACTCTAAAACCCAGTCCCCCATAACCTAGAGCAACCTTCTGCGCTGGCAGTGGTTTGAGGGGGGTCACGTGCCGCAACGGACAAATGGGTCGATGTTGGTGGGGCGCTTAGCTAATTCGCCAAACAGTGACATCAACCCATCACGACAGCAAACACCAACATCACAATCAACATTCTCTCGCTAACCACGGGCTTTTCTAATCCATGATGGCCAAGGGACGCTATATTTCTGTTGGAAATCTCTCCAAAGATCATCATCATCATCAACAACAACCTCCTGGGCATGCCCCGCCCGACCGCCAGGCCCCCCTGTTGCCATCGCCTCCCACAACAATCGAGCGTCTTGGACCGCATTTTCCCGCCCTGGATCAGCTGCCCGAGTGCCTCATTCATCACAAGCGTCGGACTGAGTTGGGTGAAGAAGCCAAGGCCTATGCCAAGTTCAAGGTCAGCCGAGAGTTGTTTGCCAGGATCAACACCACGATCGAGAGATCATTCCGAAGGTTTGACTACGAGCCTAAGCGCGAGCGCCTCATTATTCGCATGCCTTCACCGGTTCACGACTTCTTTACAACTTCTTTTGCCGATGAACTACTCCGTCAACTCAAGAGCATCGGCAAGAGAGATATCCAAGCTAGAGGGATTGTCTCACAGATCAGGAGCGGAGGCTCTTCAGCCATCATGTTGGATGCATCCGACTCGCGAAAGCCAGGAGCCACACTTACGCGCCAACCAGACGCGCAATTTCAGCACAAGGAGGCTGTCTTCCCGAGTGTGGTAGTCGAGGTCTCGTACTCGCAAGACGGGAAGAATCTCCCAAGGCTTGCACAGTCATATATCCTCAACTCAAACGGCGGCATCAAAGCCGTTATCGGTATCGACATTAACTACAGCGGAAGTATGCCATCCACAGTGTCATTGTGGCGAGCGAAGCTCTCACACTCTTCGAGCGACCCAGGTGAAACCTTGTTGGAGATCAGTCAAGACCTTAATGCTCTGGTATGCTTTTTTGTTGGCCTTTGGAGACAGTGACTGAATTGCAGCAGCCCTTTCGGTCATTCGATGGACAGATGCTGAATCGCCAAGCGTCTATTGATCTGAGTCTGCACGACTTTGCAACCCATCGACGGCCTAACACTTGCCCCCCTATCGTGCTATCCGTCAGCCTTACCAAGATCTGCCACTTTCTTGATGAAGCCGAGCAAATGCAGAAAGCCAGGCAGCGGAAAGACGGAAGAGCCGTTGAACCAGCTGCACCAACAAAGAAGCGCAAGCTATTTCCCTCCAGCCCAGTTGAATCATTGACCTCGTCCAACTCTGATGGGTCATCTGAGGAGGAACGAGCTGCTGCACAAGATATTACCTTTGTGCCTCCTAGATCCAAGCGGAAGGTCTAGCTTTCACGTTTGCCGTCAGTGTGCAAACAGGTAGTTTGGCAAGGAGCTGAGTTGCGCACAGGTGACTAGTTTTAGAGTTTCCCCGTGAAGCGGTCTGTTTGCCGTGTCGGCAATGGCTCGTTTGTCTTTTTTTATTCCCTTCTTTGTGTTTTATTTGGATCGGCAGGATGCTGATGAGGTTATCTGGCAAGGAGTTGGTAGCGGTACTACAGGCGCTCAAGAGCGGAGCCGGGGACCCTGGTGTCACAAGGAATATTGCCCATTGAGATACCCCCCTGCTTATATTGAGAATTCGGTACCCTGATATTGTCGAGCTTTTCCCTAGAGGATGAGACGCAGACTCAATAGGAATAAAATGTCGTTCGAATCAGAACGAGGGCCGATGAATAGCGACAGGGCCCAACATGTGTTTGAGTGCGAGTGACTGAGCCAGCAAATGCCAGTTTTGCTATACAAACGGGACGGAACTCGAAGCTTGTTTGACGAAGATGAGCTCGCACACAGGCTCTCGAAATACGCAACCGTGTCTGCCTCTCTATGACAAGGGTGTCTGGTAAGTGTCTTTCCATGGAACACATTTCTCAGAGAAGGCAGAATCCGTTGCGCTTTTCATCTTATCCCGCAAGACTATCTCTGGAGAACTGGGGATTTTCTGTTTCCAGGTAACTCTCACTGATTTTGATCATGGAGGGGGGTAGAGCGATAATTGTAGACAAGTCCGTTCAGAAAGAGAGGACTTCCGTCAAGAAAACACTGGCTCGCCCGCCGAGTTGAGGTCACACTAACGAAAAAACGACAATGGGCTCTGGCAGCTTGCTCGGCCTCCTCGCGGTCAACATAGCATAAACAGTATCTCTGGTCCTAGGCGTCACATCAGACCGGGTTAGCTGGCTCGCGGCCGCGATATTTCTACGTGCTTCCCTAATGTTGGATGAGCCTATTCAACCTTGTCTTGATGTCGAGCCATGTTCATACAGCCTCCTGTTCCTAGAGTTGGTTGTCAGTTTCTCACACGACAGTTCAGCCTCTACTGACTGACGGCAACTGTCTGTTCCTTGGAAGCTCCACGCATTCAAGTACAGCCAAAGCGCAGCTGTTTACCAACGAGAGCCCACCCTACCAGTATTTCTTTTTGAGCTCAATGACGGTTCTCCCTGTCATGCTGCTGTAAATTTCAACCTCTGACTTTGGGATGTGTCCATCGAATCCATCTTTAACCGATCAAGGCTGAACGCATTTTTATCGCATCGGCCGTCTTTTCGGCAAAAGAGACATAGTAGATACATCCGTAGTACTTTTCATGTAACTAGCGCCATCCTCAGCCATCGTGGTCAATACCCATTATCTCAAATCCACGCTTATAGGAACGTGAAGCTTCTCCATCTGGCTCAGCACCATCACCACTGCCCTCTAGAACCCGACGGCCCTATGATGAAGCCCCATATCCCCACGGACATGACCTCGTCACAACCTATGTAGCAATTAATAATACCGCTTCAAATATTATGACATAGACATGTTGACGAATATTGGATATTTCTACGACTAGTTGCTTGTCGTTCATCTTGGCTGATTGTTGGCGCATGCCTTTATTACCTAAAAGTTAGCTAATCCTATTACTGACACTATTAATATGAATTAGCGGACGCTTAGCTAGTTAGAAAGGTGCGGGCGTGTCTATTTCGCCAGTAGACAATATGAGAGGGCTATGGGCTTTGAGGAAACCCCTAATGTGGACCAACATGATGATTGACTACTAGAGAACTGCAGTACCCAGCTTGGTTACTCAAGGACAGGAAATACATATCGTAAAGGACTGAGCAACTCTATCGATGGCTACCCTCTGCACGAGCTAGCTATAGAGTCAATCTCACCCATATGTGCTCGAGTAGGCGCTCACATGCTTCTAATACGACGACACATCCAGATTCAGCCCCTCTACGGTTGACCGAAAGGAAATATTCCTCGAGAAACTCCCATCAACTTTCAGACTTAGATTATTCTGGTATAACTCGCATCCGCTGACCATGGCGAGTCTAGGATAGACGAGGTCATGCGAGCACAAATTTTGAGTAGACATGCCACACCAAGCAGGATATCATGTCTGATATCAAGGAAATTGGCGGAGAGATTCAAAGGCTACCAAAGGAATATGACCTCAAGTGTGAGGGACTAGAAGGTCGTCATATTAAACTGTCCATGTAGAATGCACACCTCATACAGGGCATAGGCATAGGAGAAGAAGAAGGACGTCGCCTCGCACTCGGTTCCCTCCAGCCAGAAACACCACTCTTAAGAGGCTCCAAAATTTCATTCATTCATAAAAGGACCCTGTGTACACCACCAGGTATGTTATGGCTAGGACCAAAAGGTTTTTTTACTTTTGGTTCGGGAGGTGCTCTGACTGCAACACGTCCTCAATCTACTCCTTAAGAGATACTACGTTTCTTTTGCTTCTAAACCTCCTCTCACTGCTCTCCTATTAGCCCACATCTTTGTTTCCTTTTTCGAACCAACGTTGACTGATATTAGGTATGCGTCAGGGATTGTTGAAATAGCTGGCTCTTCCCCACCTCTACTACTCCGTGAATCTTTTAATTCGGGCTCGCTGGTTGTCTCCCGAGCCCATTGTCTCTTCGTTGTAGCTGATTGACCTGACTGCGGTGTTTTCGAGATGTTTCTGTTATCGATTCTATCCAGGCTAGTGGGTGGGCCAGAGGGAGGACGAAAGTTGGAACATGGCGGCAGTACCCATGTTGATTGAGATGCTCGTGCCAGTCCTGAAGCGGCTGTCGATTAAGAAAGTCTCATCGGAGCCTGGGCACCATCGGCGCATCATTACATGTGCTAAGAAGTATACCAAATAAGAGCCTCCACTTTGATCTGGTTTGCTTGGAGGAGGATGAGGAGGCCCGAAGTACGGTAGAAGGGCGAAATTTGTGCCGGAAGGCAAGGTTATCGTTTGCCTTTTGAATACTGAGTCATCTGCGATCAGGTATTGGCTATGACCTTGCTTTCTGTGAAATTCCCTTGCCGGCATCTTTGGAGTTGAGTAACAGCCGACGACCTTACAAAGGGCCCTTGGCCATGAGAAGGGGACTACCATCAGTGGATCACCTCTCGAAATGCGCTGTTGGGAGTCAGTCAATGCTGAGAGGGCCAACTAGGATGCATTCGGAATTCGAATTCAGGCCATAGGCAACTCAGGGCCATGATTCAGGCCCTGGCGACACTGAGTCAAGGGGTACGCGGCCCTTCAAGATCTAACCATGTAGCCCTGCCCTCCTGTCGGTTTCTGGCCATGATTAAAAACGTCAGAAACCGTCCTGATGATTTGGTTTACTCATCTTTTCTAGCTAAGGAGGTTGAGGCCATCTAGGACCATTGAGTGCGAAGGAGACGCCAAGAGGAGCAGTGTATACCTAGCTATCTCGAATGTGTAAGCGTTGGCTTAAGTACGTTCGATCTCAAGCGTCGATGGAGCCACCATACACTTAATTCTACCTAGATGCGGAGCCCTGGTGATTAAGACTGCAAGTTGTTGAACTACCTATATGAACCCATAAATTGGTGCTTGGGCTGCCTTATTTTAGTTAGTGAGCATCAGTCTTGCCTCTACCATTCGCAATGTGTCCTAACATGTCAACTTGGATGAACTACAGTCACTATCAAGGCTTCATTTCCCCGGGAAACCAGCTGCCATTGTGTGCCGCCATCTTGAACTGCTCATGCTTCCTCATGACCTCGTCCAACATCCTACGAAGCCTCTGCTGTTCTTCATAATTCTGCTTCGCTTCCGAGGTCCTCTCATACTTGGAGACTTCGGCCGCAGCAGCTCGCACCTCCTCCTTTGCTGATGCCAGCTGATCCTGAGCAAGGTGAAGGCGTTGTGGCAGATCGGACCCAAATCCATTGATGGACATGCGAAAGCAGTGCGCGCCGTCAAGAAGCATGCTATTGCGCTGCCACCGCGATTCCTCCATCGCTTTTCGTTCGCGTTCCTCAAGAAAATGTCCCAGCTCGTCGCCGTCCTCATCGACATGCGCGGTGTGGTCGTTGTCGATGGGACGTCGGGGCAGCCTATTCTTCAGTGCCTCCATTGACTCATCAGCTAATCCCCGAAAGTTGGCAACCAACTGTTCTTGTGACTGGGCTATGTGGATGCTGGCCCTGGCTTCTGCCTCTGCTTGGTTTGCCTGACGGAGTCGGCCCTTGGCTTCCACTAGGTATTGCTGTAACTGACCATGGCTGAGCTCGACAAGTCGCTGTTCGAAGGTTGCATCGGTGACAGGGTGAGACAAGTCGCTATTAGATCGGCCGCTGGGTCCCTCCTTGTTCCTGTAACTCTGGGTATCCTTGGTCAAGCTCTCCAAAACAGCTCTCCCAATTTCATCAAAGCCAGAGCGATCCACACTCATGAGAAGAGATAGCATTTCTTCCTTCTTAGCCATTGGAGTAATGTCGTGCGCGCAGCTCTTGCAAGAGTTACCCTGCATGGTACGTTGCAGGCAGGCCAAGACCCAAACTCCACAGCTCCAGTTGTCTTTCTGACGCGGACATTCCTATCTCCAGTGATCAGCATATTACATCGAAAATAGGAGACGGGACAAACCTCTTGGCTCACCACCACATCTCCTTGGTGGTCGTACTGGGCTAACTAGTCCTGAATACGTCGGACGACCAACTCGTGGCGCTTGGGAGAAGGAGAAGAGTCGTGGTGCTGAAAGAAGAATCCCCTTTCACTTCGTTTGAGCACGCCGAGGCTCCAATGGTCGTCATGATGGATCGGAAAGCAGATGACCTCTACGCGCCGGAGTCGTCTCACCTCGGAGGGAAGAGTGTCGGATTGCACGTCATCGAAGAACCATAGGGGGTGTAAGAGGAGCACTGACTGAGACTTGTCGTATCGAGACTGGATCGCACGGCAACAAAGATCAAGGACGTCATCGGTGAAGCATTCTTGTGTTGTAAGCTGCCGAAGAATCGTTTGTGAGGAATTGGCACTGTCCAAGTGAACCAGCTTTGATCCCCAGTCGCTCAAAGACTCTCTATCTGAGTCAATCAGGTCCTCAAATTCGGTATGACGCTTCCGTTTGACCCCGGGGAATGGTGAGGACATGACTTTCCAGGGTGAGTGGACTGCGTTGCAGGGACTCTCCGTGACGTGCTGGGTAGCCCCTCGAGACTTGTCATGGAGGATGGTGATTGCGTTCGTGAGGTTTCTTGGTGCTTCGGTCAATAGTGGCGGGGACGTGTCGACGGATCCGGTGTTTGATGGCCCAGAGTAAGAGAGGTGGCCCATGTTCAACAGTTGATGGTCACTGGCCTCCAGCTCTGTGATGTCTGGCGCGATCACAATATCCTGCTGCACTGTAGGCCTCTTTGGTGAAGGGATGTCGATAATGTTGATATTCGCTGGGAGCCGCAGTGGTGTGGTGGCCTCGGGCTGGATTCCGGAGTTGGAGATGACAGGAAGAGAGGCATTGACAATAATGTCAGACGGTTCATCAGGCGCCAAGTAGCTGAGGTCACCTCGTCCGAGCTCAAGACTGACCTCCTCGGTACCGCCGTCGGCATCGTTGGTCGCATCTTTTGTACCGTGGTCAGCGGAAGGGGAGGAAGTGACTTGGTTCTCGAGACGCTGATTGCATGTGTCTTCTCCATCAGCCCCCTCTGTGCTCCCTCTGCTAGACTCGCCCCAAGTCTGCTTGACTCGCTTGAGCGCTTCGGTGGCTCGATCGCCGCTGAAGTAGGGAGCTCTCTTCCCAACCTGGACCATCTCTCGGAGAAGACCACCAGGCTCCCAAAGAGACTTCAAAACCCGTCTGCCCTTGGGTTCGAGGATGGTAGTGATCCTAGACATTTGGTTGACCACCATCTGGGGAACATCTCCGGTTGGTCCCATCGAGACATACGCATCTCGAACATCCTGGGGCAACCAATCCCGTCCACCCCAAGCCGTATCAAGACGTTCCGAGGACATCCTAGCAAGTTCGTCCGTGCGTTGCCTCTTTGCCAAATTCATCGTCTGGTTCTTCTCCTCCTTGGACAGCAAGGCTTTGGCCTCGCGGCAGCCGGCGTTGACCTTTGGAGTTTCAATCACGATGCCTCTGAGGACCAACGGCTGGTCGCTAGATGAAAACGAGGGAATAATATGCTGGGCGAACGAGTCAGAAACGTGAACTGGTGTATCGTAGCTTTTGATGATGGTGGCGTAAGCAGCGGTTGTCTATCAGAAGAAGGGTTAGCTCTCTTAATGGCCCATGAAACAGGGACATGGTCCACCCGGAAAGACGGAGCGAGGATGGGCATCACCAACCAACTCTTGTCGTCGCTCGACTTCTGGAGAGCCTCTCGAAGGTCGGGTTTCTATCACCGATGGTCCTGGAGCGAGTGGTGGTAAAGCTCTGCGCGGGGTTATTGATCTCGCCTCGTCTTGACCGGGCGTCGCATCGGGAGGGGCCATGGGTAATGTGAGCGACGCTGAAGGGGAGAGAGAGCACTGGGCGACAAGGGAGACGTTCTGTGAGATGACCGTTTTTGACTACATTGTCGTTGTCGGTCGGAAACTCAGTCGAGGTCCAAGGAGGTCGTCATATCAAGAGGGCAGGTCCGTGGTCACGTGCTCCATCGCGAGCACCACCAGCGCCTGCCAACCCAGGTCTCAAAGAACTGAGCCAGGGTCTGCATGAGACTGGACGTGTCAGGAGGGCGCGCCCTTAAAAAAAAGGATGGCCCGGGGCTGTGATTGGTCCTGAGGAGACAAACCACTTCGACGATGCGTGCTGAGGACAATCAAGACTGAACCTTTTCGAGAATTGCACAAGAGGACTGGAACATACCACACACGTGGATGGAGGTCATATTCATTGTCGCTATCTTGAGATCCTGGAAATTAAATATCCAAGTTACCGCAAGTGGGTGGTCGGTAGAATCCTCCAGAGCGTTGAGCGAGTAGGAGACGAGAAATCGGGTCCAAAATCGGATCTTGGCTCAATAGATGCAGCTCATAATCACGTAGGGGGTGGATGAACTTGACCTCAAGGTTTCGATGAGTCGTGAACCACCGTCACTTCCCATTGGCCAGGTAATAACAGGCTCAGAAGAATGGTCGGGGCACAGTGAAATGGCCATCGGGATCATGAGTATGGTCCACACTCCAGCGAATGATGGCCATAGTTGAGCAGGAAAAAAGAAGCGGCGTAATTATAAGCAACATAATCTCAACTCGACCTCTAATGAGCGTACAGAAGACCTAGGGAAAGAAGTTGCGGCCTGCAAGACTGACGCCAGCACCTGTGGCCATGACGGCAAGGAGCAAATTCATTCAGCCCATCATGGCTATGATGAAGGTCCTCCATGTGATTTGATCTTCCGATGAAATGGGGAACCTCTTCATACAGTCTCTAGACAGGCAATTCCTTTTCCTTAGGAGAGAGCTAGTGTGTTGTATGTGGAAAGTTCAGAAGTGCAAAGCACGCCGCAACGGACATTACTACTGTGAGAGTTCCCTCCAGGCACGAAGACCCCTCAAGCCGTAACCAGTGGGCAAGGAAAAATGAATGAGGGGACCAGAGTGTATCTAGGAACGTATCCATCAGTCCAGCCATCAAGTCGGAGAAGGCGCTTGAAACCTGGGAGCCGGGGTAGAATGAAAAGAAAGAGCAGATTGTCTGACCTTGTCGAGAGAGACGTTTAAAGGGACTTGCATCAAAATAGATCTCACAGAAGTTGATTAATTGCAGTGTTGGCTCGAATGCCGTCCCTTCCTTTCGCGAGCTCAGCGAATTTAGATAAGTCTCACGAGGATATCGGGGGTTAATATGATGGATATAAGAGGAAAAAGAGATAGACCCTGCCAGCTGATTGAGATTTGGGGCCTTTGGATTATGAGTAGAGTAAATATTGTATAATGCGGCCAAGTTGTTCAAGCTTATCCATGAACAAAAGGGCAATAATCCTGTCGGAGACACTCCGCCGTCAGGCCACTGCAGCTTCCCTAGTAATCATCTCAGTAATATCTCAGTATCAATCACAAGATAGAGGGTGCTAGCATTGGAAACAGGACCAGTGATTGAATTTCGTTTGTGAAGGGAAACCAAGAAGCTCGGAAAGATTCATCAAATACAGACCTGGTGCAGCATGAGGGAGATCCAACAGAGTAGACAACGGATAGTCACCACAACTCGATAACAGGAAGCCGAGTTAATCACAGGGTTCAGAAGCCTAATGGAACTTTGACATTAATTCATCATCTCATATGAGTATTTCATCCAATAACCATGCCCGAAAAATCGTCTCACTCCATGCTGCCAGCTCCCGCAAAGCAGCCATAACCTTGTAGCAGCCAATCAATGTCGTAGTATTGCCAATAGCGATGGCGTTGAGAATATCCTGCTTGAAGATTAGTAAACCACTCATGGCATGTCAGGGTAGTGACGGGAAACAACTCACGATTCGGTCGGTGCGATCGACAGCAAAGAACAGGCTCCAGGTTGAATCCTGGATGAGTAAAAGAGGTAACGCCATGGAAAGAGCCTCCTCTTTCTGCATCTCCCCAAAGAGCGCCCTCTTGCTCCTTGTCAGGGCCCGTAACCTCTCGAAATGTGTGGCCGCCCATACAGATAATTGTGCCATGCCCTCCTGAGAAGATCCATCTGGTGTCTTGGTTTCGATATTGACCGTAATCGGGCGCCACCTTAATGGCATATACTCGGTGTGATTGATGGAGCGAATCATGGTGCCATCACCTGGACGGGCGTTGGTCTGGCAGGCCTTGACCGTACGGACAGCAGCCGCCTGGATGTCTGAATCAGAGACTGCCAGACAGAAGTCAACCATCTTAGCCTCCAGTGCTTCTCCCCTGGCGTCTTTCGGGAGAAACGATCGATGAGGACGCGCCGCGGTGATATCCCAGAATGACATTGGGGCATCTCCATCAGCATCCGCATCATTATCCAGATCTACATCGCTCTCATCATCGTCAGACTCAGATGGGGGGTCGATGGCTATCTCAAGCAGGGGGGTATGGACGAGCGAATTCCATGATGCTTCTGACACATTCTCAATTATCCATTGGCCTGTCTTTTGCGCCACCCTTTGCAGCACAGAAAGCTCTCGACGGGCGGCGTAGATGGTCCGAGGCCTCCTGCGCTGAGATTGTGTTGGCAAATCGTCCAACTCGTACAAGTTGTGTGGAAGTAACTCATCGTCGGTAATTCGTAAACGCTTCTGAACTCTCGTCTCGACCATCCGAGGAATGACGCCTTTGCCAGAAGCGATTCCCTTGATGCTCGTGAACAATGGTCTTACGCCGGGTGGAAGGCTGGCTAAGGAGGACAACGTCTTTTGGGATATCGGCTTTAGACTCAACAATAGATCAGCCGTGCGCTTAACGGGGCTTTTTGACCTGCGTGATTTTGATGTTGCGGTCGAGGTTGTCGTTGTGGATTTGGTGGGAGACGGGGGAGGGCTATCTTGGGTAAGGCCAGAAACGGAGTTGTAGAGTGCCTGTGTGTACCCATCGGGTTCAAATCTCGGTCGGTCATCTGGCTTCGCGAGCTTGTTTAATGATGATTGTCGTGTTGGTGACCCTGCCCCAGGGTTCGGGATCCCTAGAGGAAGGGAGGTGACCCTTCCGATAATCGGGCGGGGAGTTTTCTCGGGTGAGCCGAGGTCGCCAGTCTGCATCTGCTTCTCTTCTTTTCTTCCTTGTAGCTGGGCTGACTTTCGAGGTGATGGTGTTTGGGGTGGTCGTCTTGATATGTTGGAGTCCAGTGCTATTAGGGCGCGACGATGTGGTGATGAAAGAGTAGATTCTCGATGTTTTTGGCTGTTGGATATACTACGTCTAGAAGCAGTCTCTGGTCGGCTTAGGGGCGACGGCGTTGTTGGTGGGAGGGATACGTTGTGCTGCTCGACGCTTTGGATCCAGGCGGCGATGATTTCAGTGCGCGAGCACTGGAGCGCAGGAGCCACGTAGCTAGGTGTTGTTGTAGTTGACAATGGACTATGGGTCACAGTGATCATGTTGACGGTTGAGGCCGTGACTAACGCCTGAGTTCTGCAACTTTTAGCATCTTGATGGTGAGATGAGTGTTGACGTTTTTTTTGGTGGTTTGAGACCTCCCAGATGGTTGGCGGGGTAACACCGGTTATGCAAGTAGACACTTGTGCACGGTACAAATCAGACACGTGATATATTGCGCCGTCTCCCCGGACACTAAGCTCGTTACAGGCCAATCAGAAGCTAGCTTAATGTGCCAGCCACAATAGAGCCACAGCAGCCACAGCATCCACACTTAGGATCCCCACTCCAACGTAAAGAAGCCAGGCTTGAATTCAGCAGAATCAAGGCCTGCAATTTAGGGCAATCAGGATCTCCAATGCAGTGCAGTTGGGGCTGTGAGCTTAGTGACCGGGGGACGGTCCAATCTATCACGTGTCTTACTTGCACTGCCCCCAGTGCAGGTAGGGATTCCCCTTGTGCACGGTGCATGGGTATTTTAGAGTCTCGCTCAAGGTACGAGACTAAACGAGACTAAACGAGACTGATTCAACGAGAGCGAGGACGGAGTCAGACGGTAAAGTAATTACGACCATGACGGGTCCGAGCGATCCCGATGATGGCTATTGGTTCGATGCCTCGTCTTCAATCCGATGGAGCATTGTCATGTTTCCGTTCATTTGCCTCGTCTAAACGATGCAGGCCACACAAGAAATCCAGAAACGGCTGAGACGTCGCGTAAAGGTACGTTCCTTGAGCCTCGTATTAGCAGGTTTTTTATTGTGATCCGAACTAAACGCCATCATTACTTTAGCGTGGCGAAAAGCGACCGAGTTGGGTGGCATGTGTGCGGTGTGGTGCTCGCTGCTAATATCCAGGCGAGGAAAACAACCTCACCGTGCGTGGCCATGAGCAACCTTGCCAGCATCCATCCAGCCCGGCCGAGTCAACTTCTGCTCTGTCTGATTCTTTCATCGCGCAAAGTTCTCAAGGCCACCTCTCGGCATCTGTATCGACAGACGCTGCCTCCCCGAGATATTTAGCCTGGGCGATCTACGGTTGCTACGTCACTGGACGGTATATACAAGCACTGATATTTTCATAGTCTCAGATGTTCATCTTGTGTGGCAAACTACTTTTCCTCACATTGGATTCCAGTAGGCCCCGCCGCTCTCCATATTGCCCATCACAACTCACACGAGAGGAGTTCCCGATTGCTGCAAGCGGTAAATCACCATAGTAAAGCACTGCAGTGCCTTCAAACCGCTGTTTTCTGCATGACTGAAGCGAATAGCGAGGCATTGTTCACCTGGTCGATATGCAATGTCTTGTATATTTTCGCAATATCGGATCCCGTCCAAGTTCCTATACACACATCTTATTCTATGCGAAAGGATACACTACTCGGCGCCGAATGAATTCCCATAATTCGCGGTATGGGGGCGGTACTCCAACCTATACGTGACTACCTACGGTCAGGGCGAATGAAGCATATGATGGGTCTCGGTAACTGGTTTGAGCTTGACCCCGATCAAGACAGTCCATATACAGAGGATAGCAGCTTTTGCGGCGCCCGTACACCACGGGATGGCTGTTCAGAGCGCGACACTTACGAGGAGGTGCTTCAGGTGCTCCGGAAATGTCATCTATATTCGCGACAATTTCGTTCCATGGATCCAAAGACCATTGAACGAGGGCATGGTCGGTGCCGCTCATATTCATTCTCTTTGCGCCGTAGCCTTGTTTCAAATTTTTACAATAGCTGCAACCCCCAGCGTTGGTTCTTTTCTCGTTCTTTGGCACCATTCTGCAAGGGCTCAATGATTACTGGTTTTTTGAGGGCTGGGGTAAGGCTATTATCGAAGCGGTTGAAGACATTTTTGGGAGCTTTTGCAGACCATGGATAGCTTGGCCCTTGCAGGTAGCACAGATTTGAGAGCACCAAAACTTGTTTAGTAGTATCTTGTCTGTTTTGCTAATCGAAATTGCTGAGTGACGTCCACCTGTTTGATGGGGCGAATACCTTCAAGTAGTAACATTTCATCTCCATGGTGAGCCGTTGAGTAGCTTGGAACGTAGGCTGTCCATTGGACACAGCATCCCGCCCGCATTCAAGGTGGCAGTTCGTTCGTTCGTTTCGTTGATCGCACTGTTTCGTATTCTAACCGAGCCGGGGACCCGACCCGGGCACTGGAAACCGTGCCTCGCTCTCGAGTAGCCAGGGCCAGTCGGATAAAGAGCTATATATAGTTCTGGTCCTCTGCTCGCCGAGAACCGTTTATCCTCAGGTGCCATTTGTCATATCAAGCTAAGACGATCCATATCTTGCGTTTCTTCACTATGCGGACAGATCTTTCTCGACGAGCTCGCCGCCAGACTCATACAAAGTCCCGTGGCGGATGCGCCGAGTGTAAGAAACGCCATATCAAGGTAACCACATCTTCAACGTTCATGCCCATTTCTCCTCTCGAATTTGCTAACCTGCCTCTGTGCTCAGTGTGGAGAAGAGAAACCGCAATGCCGATCCTGTGTTATCCGCGGCTTGTCATGCCTTTACCAACAGCAGTATCCCTCATCAGAATCACCGTGCACATCTTCAGGCACTCAACAAAACGGCCTGACGCTGTTGGGATGTAAGGTTCTCTTACACTTTCCGTCCAGTAGCCAGAGAAGTGCATCTAGTTCGCCCTCGTACGCCTCATCTGCTGCGACGCCGGATCTTTTTACTATGCGCGAGCTTGGCCTCCTGCATCACTGGACTACCATGACTAGCCACATCATGTCCAATCAACTTGCGCTCCATGATTGTTGGGCAATCACCTTTCCGCAACTCGGGTTCGAGCACCAGTTTGTTTTGTACGCGATCCTAAGTTTGGCTAGCATCCAATGTGCTCTCTCCAATCCCCGAGATGCCGAAAGTCATCTTTCAAGAGCTGCCAGCTACTACAACACCGGAGCACAAGCATTCCAGAGAGTCACGGATTATGCGGACAATGATGATTCTTGCGACGCCCTCTTCGCCTTCTCCATCCTGAACATGGTCTATGTTTTCGCCACTTTCGGTCCACTCCGTCGACAATGCGATGCTGCGTCTCGTCCCTCCAGTATCATGGATCTTGACTGGATTCGCATTATCCGCAATGTCGACACGCTCCTTGAGCCAATTCACGACCGAATACAGAAAGGAAGCTTACGAGACTTTGCAAACTTGAAGAAATTCAGAGACATTCATCCCGATCATGAGCCAGTTGCTGGAGACAATGACCTTTTGAGATTACGGACATCATACCAGCACAGTAGTGTCTCGGACATTGAAGTGTATGACTCGACGCTCAGGTTGCTCAGAAGCTGCCGGCCTCACATGGCCTCTTTGGCAGATACGAGTACCGACCAAGCGGAACTTGATAGCCTGAATCCGCATTGGATAACCCCGTTCATTTTTCTCCACCAGGTCTCAGAAGAGTTCATTGACAGGTTGCATCAGCGTCAGCCGCCGGCTTTGTTGATCTTCTCATTCTTTGGAGCATTCCTCTCCTCATATGATTCTGTATGGTTCATGGAGGGGTGGGCTATTGAGATAGTGTCGGCAGTCGATGATATCTTGGGGGAGTACTGGGCGTCCTACACCGAGTGGTGCCGCGAGACAGTAGCTATGAACTTTGTCAAGTGGGAAACTACAAGTGAGATTGGTACACCAAACACATAGGTGGCTTGATTTGTAAAGAGACATCAGTATCAATATGTATGCTAGGAGACTCAGAGGATCTTTGTAATATCTCTTTGAGCTCTACGAGCCCCATCACGTCAACCTCGTTCCTCGTTTAGATACTCAAAGTTCGCGACGCACCATAGTGGGACTGGGTAATGCATGCAAGACCTCGGACTTCTGTCAACTCCAGAGCGAGCTCCCGAGCGTGACCCTGTCTCTCGTATAACCTCGTACCTCTCCGAGCATGCGCCCGCTGTCTTACCTGCTAACCCTGGAAACTATGGCTTGGTAGAGCTGCCAAGCTCATGCATTTCCCAGATTACGCTCCCCATGTTTCTGCGACAGAGGGGTGATAAAACAGTGGCTACCCACACAGCCCATGACTCCTCGAAGCTCTTGTGTCGTATTCAAACATCGCCCGCTCGCCGGTTTGGTTCTGTTCCTATTTGAAGCTTCATTTGATTTAATCTCATAGCAACCGACTTTGTTGAGGCTATTCCCGCTCTTTTGCCGCCGCACTTTCGGTCTCTCGTCCAGAGCGTCTGCACGGGAGCCGCAATGTCCTACCAGACTTGCGACCGAGTATCACCAGAGTGTCCAATCGAATACACAATATATGGTGACTACTTCACTCTTGGTGCTACGGCTTCATATGCTGCAGCCTTTGGCTTGTTCCTGGTACTCCAACTCCCGTTGGCCTACAAGGCTAAGACCTGGTCCTACGGTGCTTGGTTAGCTGCTGGGACAGCCTTCGAGTTCATCGGGTATGTCGGCCGGTCAGTAATGACAGAGAATCCCTGGAACTTCGAGGCCTTCATAGCTCAGAACCTTTGTCTGGTCCTGGGACCTACCCTCGTCGCCGCTTCCATCTCAATCACGTTTAAGCATCTTGTCCTCTGGTATGGCCCACAATATTCTGTTCTTCGTCCGAAGCTCTATCCCTGGATATTCGTCGGTACCGATTTCATCTCCATCTGCATTCAGTCGGCCGGCGGTGGCCTTGCGAGCGGCGCGTCTTCAGATTCCGAGTCGATGTTCAAGCTGGGGAACAACATGCTTCTTGCCGGCGTGTCCTTCCAAGTTGTGAACATGGTCTTTTGCGGAGCACTCATCCTTGTCTACATCTGGCGACGGAGACAGGCAGTGAATCAGGGATTGATAGGAACGGCCAATGTTGAGCCGCTACAGGATGGAGATCTTCCACCCTGCTTCCAGGGCGATCCCGGCCAGATCCGGCTCAGACGCAAAAAGGTCAGAGCCTTTATATGGTGCCTGGCAGGGGCCTACATTGCGATTATCATTCGTTGCATCTACCGGTTAGTAGGGTCTAGAAGACTTGATGTTATGTGAGCATCTTTCGTTGCTGACAACTCACTTAGTATACCTGAGATGGCCTTGGGTTGGGGCAGCACGTTGATGCAGAACGAAGCAACATTCATGACACTCGACGGCGCCATGATGCTTATATCTTGTGGTGTACTAACGGCGGTCCACCCTGCTCTATTCTTTCCTTACATGGGCCAGCAGCATTCTCCAGGGGTGATCACAAGCGGAAAGTAGGGGGAGGCGTGCACTTTTCACTTTCTGAACTGTTTTATATCTTTTCTTTCCTAAACTTCGTTTCGTATAATAGATTAGCCCAGACTGTTGTGGAAAGAGACCATGGTTTCATGTCCAAAACTAGAGAACTATCATATGAGTAGATATCCATTGCATACCGCTTGCCTCTCGGTACTAGATCCCTCTCGACCCAAAACTCAGAGAAGCTAGAGCAAACTTAAGTCTGGCTACTAATCGCAGCCTACCTACCATTTTTGTGACTTCCTGCCTCATTCGACAAAATGCGGCGAAAGAGCCTTATAGCTACAGGTATAATCACGGCATACCCACTCATAGCAACATTAGCCTTGTCAACTAATCACTCCCTATTGCTGGTGAGTGAAACGGCGGCCGTGGAAGGCCACAATCTGGACTAGGCCTATCACTGGTGCTTGCACAATCAAGTGTTGCCCGTATCATGGTGCTCTATTTACATATCTCATCACAGTGGTACACTTGCAGCAGAATGAGAGGACTGTTGTCTGTGTGTTTTCACATCTCGCCATATCAATTATCTGCCTAAATGACAAGCAGAATACAGTGGAACTGAATAGTCGTTGAATGATGACCTTGCACTAAATACATGGTGTTATCTAAGGTAGGTTTATGAGTAATACAAAGGGAAGAATAAAAGAAGAGGAGTGTTCCACCCCCTGGCAGCAAATACCAAAGGTCAAGAACAAGGAATCTATCCGAGAATTGGTTTCAACGCAGAGTAGTAAGTTCCTGTAAATCCGAGTGTGTTGATGGCGATTGAAGTTTATCTTTGCGAGTCCTGCCCATTAGCGGGAAGAACAGGTGAGGATGGAAGAAAGTAAGGAGTATGACGGAGGCAAGCATCATATGTCCTTCGAACGTGATAAAGATAGTCTCCGTTCTCATTAACTCACTGGCCCATCCCATAGCCATCTCGGGAATTCTACGGTCTAGTCAGCAAGACCTTTGTGTTGAGAAGCATGAGAGCACAAACCGGTAGATGCAGCGAACAAGAATGGCAATGTACGCAACAGATAGTACCCAAACAAATACACTGAGGGTTTCCTCGAAGCCTTGTGGCAGAGTTGATGATGGTCTTGATCTGAAATGATTCAGAGATCTTCGCCTCCGAGAGACATAGAGAAGCATGATGCCACCACAGAATGCCATGTTGACAACCTGGAAGATTGTACCGCCAAGGAGCAGTGCGTTGCCAGCGTCCACCAGTCCCTGGCCATCATCCATTCCGGAACCAATCGAGGCGAGGGCGCCTCCAGCTCCCTGAACGACGATTGATATCATATCCGTTCCGACTAGAACCCAAGGCAATAGAGTCGGCCGAATTAGAGACCACTCTGCTCCGTAATAGTCGATGAGGTGCTTAAAGACGATCGAGGTGGACGCTGCAATAAAGGTCGGGCCTAGAACAAGCATCATATTTTGTACGAGAAACGCGTTGAAGTTCCATGGATTCTCAGACATGATGACTCGTGCAGCGTATCCGATACATTCTGCGAGGGTGCCGGTACCGAGCCACGCAGCATAAGACCATGTTTTAGACCGCCAGGCATAGTATATCTGCGTGAAGAAGCAACAAGCATATAGGGCTGTGAGCCAGATGCAGGTACTTTGGGTGAAGAAAGACCCGTAGATAGTCGCTTCTACGGGACAAATCTCCGAGACCTGATCACAGTTCTGATAATTTGGGATGGGGATATCGGTCGCATTGGGGGCGTTGGTTGGAGATGACATGTCGAAGTGGCTTGGGGCGACGTCTTCCACCGCTTTGTAACAGAATCGGGTCTGCTAGTTGGTAGATGAAAGAAGTCGGTGCGGTGAAGGGTGGTGGACAGGCGATGGGTAGGCGCTAGAAGGAAGCTTTTGATGAATAGTGTTTGTGAAGTTTGGTGATGAGGCCATGATGAGGCCGATCCTTTATCACTTGTTCTAGACCGGACGTGTAATTCAGGAGTTCGGTGTCTTGAGAATGCCTTGAGGTCTTGAAAATGCTTGGTATTCACCCCTTGCCGACCATCAGCCATCTGCCAAGCCACTATTCCATTGTATCAAGGGGCATGCGTGGCGTACGTACCTCTCTCCTCGCGATTCGAAATACGAGCATGCGTATCTCGTTTAGTAACGACCATCCCCATTGTATTCCGAGGTCATGACCGTAATTATTGACTTTCTCCTTCTGGAGTGATAGATTTTCAGATGAGCCCGGGTGGCTAGCTTCTTGGCCTTTCTTGGCCCATGTCACATTCAACGTGCTTTTCATCCTACAAGACTGGACTGAGGCCCCCGACCGGGGTGTTTTCTGCATCTCACAGTACCTACTTTCCCCCTCGGCCACAATGCCACAGACAATGCTGAGCAGACAAGGCTGGGTCAATGTTTGGTGGATTCTCAGCTTGTATGGGTATACTGTGGTTCGAAGGATTGCTTCCCGAGATATGTTAAACATGTTAAGCAGCAATGCATGGCCTAAGAAGTCTCAATATAGATGTATGGGCTGTGTCAAGTAAATCGTGATGGAGGGTCGGTCAGGGCTGTGCCGAGACATGGGAGGTAGGTAATGCAACAAGCCTTTTGCCTCAGAGATCCCCCACTCACATCCTACATGTCGGCCTCGATTCATCCGAACAGACGCGACTAATCAGTTCAAATTTAGTCACCCTCTAGCGACTCAGCCAGTGGGTGCCTGCTCTCGTTTAGGCTCGTATAGGCTCGTTCCGGGCTAGCCTCTGCCAAGATGAACCTTGAAACTATCAAGCGCTCGCCAGAAGATGGGGGAAATGAAATCATCACTACCGTCATTGTCAGGAATCGTCAAGCTTGTGATCCGAGGTTGCGTGTTTGACCCACCCTGTCATTTCCATATATCTATGGCTCAAACGTTTAAAGCTGGCTGAGTTCAACCAGATCTTTCAACAAACACCACCTCACCGAGTTTCATTGTTACCCATATTCCTGGCCCTGGTGATATCCTCTTGCATTCCATGTTTCGTTCTACTGTGGTAACGCTACTGCTCCAGGCAGGCTTCGTGCTATCTGCGTACGAGTCGGGCCCTGGCGCGCTTGACAATCCTGTTGTCTATGCCACTGACGACACCATAACCCTCTCATGTGACGGGACTGAGGAGGATATCTTGATTCTCGACTACGGCCAGAATTATGAAGGCCACCCAACGTTTGAAGTTATCTCTACATCTGGTGATACTTCTGGATTTGAACTCACCTTTGCCGAATCCAAATTTGCGTTCAATAACTACATGGTAAGAGAGCCAAAGGCCAATCATTGCGTGGTTTGTCTCCTTGGCTTGGTTTCACGCTAATACTAAGCATTCAGAGCGACGGTCCCATCCCCCTTGCGGCGGCCATGGACACCTATCGGGTCAACCAGTACAACATTACGAAGCCTGGCATCACCACCAATCGCCTGGTTCAAGGAGCGTTCCGATATGAGAAGTTGAACCTCTCTACGGCTGGCGAGCTACAACTCAAGTCTGTGGGCGTGAGACAAACGGTTCACGCTACACCTCTCACAAAACTACCAGGAGCATTCGAATGTTCTGATGAAGACTTTACTCGAATCTGGCATACCGGTGCTAGGACGGCACAGTTGACAGAAATCCCAAAGGACACTATTCCGGACTTTTGGCAGGTAACTGACGAGGGTTCCTTTGTCGAAAATGCTGCACCTCAGGCTCTAGGCAGCGCCACAGCTGCCCAGCTGGTCAGTTATCAGCTGGACTTTGAGGTTAAGCCCATGACAGGAGAGTTTGTATTCTCAGTACTGTCTGACACCCTCAATGACGGTATCCTAATCTCGTGCAACGTCGAAACTGGCGTCGTATCATCCACCACTTCTTCGTCTGGCTTGATCCCACGCTCTGCCAAGGTCAAGGTCGGTGAGTGGCTATCTGTTCATGCCCTGGTAAACATGACAGAGATTGCGGTATCGATAAACAATCATACCATTCTGGGATTCTCGCAGACGACAAAGTTTGTTGGTTCCTTTGGTCTGGGTGCACCGTTTGGTCACTCTGCCTATTACCGACACCTCAAAGCAACAACACTTGAAGGACTCGAAATCTACTCTTCTTCCCTCACGCACAAGTCTTTTCTCAAAGACTTCTTTATGGGGCACAATCCTGCCGATACCATTGTCGATGGCTCGCGACGTGATAGGATTGCTTATTCTGGCGATCTTGATATTGCAATCTCGTCAACTTTTGCAAGTACCTATGGAAAGTCCTTCGTTGACGGTTCTCTTGCCCTCGTTGGATCTTATCAGGCCACTCCCGGATTTTTCATCCCAACTTCCAAGATCCAACAGGAGCCACTTGATGAAATCCTCGATGTCAACATTACAGGCCTCATTGGCTACTCCTTCAACTTTCTCAACGGGCTGGCCACGAACTACGAGGTTCTTGGTAATGTTTCGTTTGCTCAGGCCTGGGCACCCCGTGTCGTCAACATGCTAGAGTGGGCTCATTTACAGATAACTGACGGCCTCTTCACGATCAATGAGGCATCATTTGCGGGAGACTGGAACTATTACGATCCACCACAAACAGGTGCAAGCTCAAAGTTCAATGCGCTCTATGCCTACGCTCTGCAGAAGACTCAAAAGCTACTGGAAGACGGTGGCGTCGATACCACCGTGTACAAAGATCGCCTGATTGGCCTCCGGAAAGCGGTTCACTCGCAACTCTGGAATGATACCCTTGGCGCCTATGTTCTCAGCAACGAGATCACCACCGGCTTCTCCCAGGATGCAAATGCCATAGCTATCTTGGCCGGCATTCCTCAGAGCAACAACGTTTCCGCAGAGCTCTTGTTGAACACAATGGAAAGAGAGCTTCAGCTTGCTGCAGGACCACTCGCTTTCAGCAACGGGACGACTGATGCAGGATTTGCGCAAAAGATTAGTCCCTTTGCTTCCGCATATCACCTCCGTGCGGCCTTTGAGTCTGGGGACGTTGACACTGCTCGGCTGCTCCTCAAGACCCTCTGGGCACCCATGGCAGACCCGTCCCACGCCAACTACACCAACTGTTTCTGGGAAACGCTCGACCCCAACGGCACTCCCGGGTTGGGCTTGATCACGTCTCTCTGCCACGGTTGGTCAGCTGGACCGACTGCCGAGCTGAGCAAGCATGTGCTCGGAGTCCAGGCAGTAGAGCCTGGATTTGTCGAGTGGAAGGTTGAACCCTTGACTATGGGTCTAGACTGGGCAAAAGGCAGGGTTCCAACCGACCGAGGGATGATTGAGGTCGAATGGGAGTTTGTGTCTGATCTTTTGCATATGAAGGTTCGCGGCCTGGATGACAAAAGTTCTGTAGGTACTGTCCACCTTCCTCACCCACTACCAATCCCCGTGGAACAGAGCATCATCACGGTGAATGGAGAACCCGTGAACGGGACTAGCTTTTCCGTTGCTGGTGATGAAGAACTGTTGATCACTCAGACATGGAGGAAGTAATGCCTGTTTCCACGTAGCCACATGACTACCCTGTAAGGAAACTGAATCGGCATTGGGCAATGACACGACTTGGGACGCAAGGCCATGCTTCATCGTTGCCTTTAATTTTCATTTCTTATGGATAATCAAGACCGTTTCCGCGACCTAGCTTAATGATGGCGTCTGTAAAACGTCCCAGCACAATGGCTTAGCCGATCGGATCCTTGTTTATCACTAAATTTACAACTGATATGAAGTCTACATTTCTAAGGGTTGTGTACTGCTATCTATGTTGTCTTATGTACTTGCTATCATATCAATGAAGAAAAGGGTTCACTGCAGGAATATCGTATCTACGCGACTGGACGTTGATTTGGACTAGATCGCGACGTGTAGTTGGACAGAAGTGAGTCATTCCCGGGTCATGCGTCGGCATGACGACGCGGAAAAGTCGAGTGATGACGACACGGATGAACATGTGGACGTGGAGGATCCTGAGGATTTGGACAAAGCTTTCGAGAAGCATTTTACCATACAGTCCCGTACTCTAGGAACCGAGTCTTGAGATACTACATGGATGATGACATGGAGGACGACGATGAAGGCGATGAGTATGATGAGGATAGTGATGACGGCGAGGACGGCGAGGCCCAAGAAGAGCACAATGATGATGATACTGATGAGGGATAGAATAGTGGCCACGAAGAGAAGAAATAAAGCGAAGATGATAAAGGTAGCAAGGAGGAAGATGATGGGAATAGCCAAAGCGATGTGAAAAAGGAGGTTACCTCCGATACATCGATGAGGGCTTCTGCTACAAGGCATAGTCAGGAAAGCCAGGTGTCTGGTAGGCACACCAGTCACTTGACTAAGAACTCTGTTCGCCAATATGGACAATGGTCCGGCGTATAATCAAAGGAATAATAAAGCACAGGATGGCTTATTGTCCTTCACGTAGCGGATCGCTATTGATATGGGATTATTTGGCACTTCTTGGCCCATACACAACTCGGTACTACTCTGTGGGTCATCAACCCCTGCGAACATGGGCTCTATGCTACCTTCGTCAATAATCAACATTGTATCTATCCAGGATGGAACGTTACCGGCATAATGCATAATACAACCAGCATTACCCCGCCCGAAGGACGAGATGCTCCAACTCTTGCTTTCTTAGCCATACCTTGAGTCATTTCTTTCTCTAATCAATACATCTCATCTACCTACTGAGCGTCCGCAATCATGTGCCAAAATACTCATGCTGTCATAGAGCCAGACACTCATGACGACGGCGATTCGGTACTCACCACGGACGCTCTTTCATCTACTGCGTCGCTCACCGCTTCTATTCTTGAGTACCGAACCATCCATGGGCGCACATTTCACAGTCAACGAGGTCCAGGGAATGCCGAATACTGGGCGCCCAACGATGACCAGCACAACACTAGCATGGACATCCAGCACCATGTCTGGACCCTACTTCTCGACGGGAAGCTTCATCTTGCGCCGCTCTCTGACCAAGTTGGAAAGGTTCTCGACGTTGGTACTGGAACTGGCATCTGGGCCATTGACTTTGCCGATGAACATCCCGAGGCAGATGTAATCGGCGTCGACTTATCACCCACTCAGCCAGACTGGGTCCCGCCCAACTGCAGGTTCGAAATTGACGATGTATCTCTACGCTGGACGTGGCCGGAAAACGAGTTTGACTTTGTGTATCTTCGGACCATGTTTGGCAGCTTCAAGGACTGGCAGCACGTCTTCAACGAAGCCTACCGAGTCTGCAAGCCCGGTGGATACGTCGAAGATTTTGAGGCGAGCTCCGACCTGATATCTGATGATGGGACTGTCACCCGTGACAACGGCACCGCTCTTGGACAATGGGGAAGGCTGTTCCATGAGGCTGGTTGGAAGACGGGTCGTAGTATGGCTGTTTTTGAAGAAGACACGCAGATCAAGTGCATGAAGGAAGCAGGATTCGTCGACATCGTGGTCAAGGATATCAAGTGTCCGCTGGGTCAATGGCCAAAAGATCCACGGCAAAAGGAGATTGGGTCTTATGACCAAGCCGCTGTTGAAGAAGGCTTGGAAGGTAGGTGAAGTGCTGATAACATGGATTCTACTGAGTCGAGTTCTGATCTTCGTTCAGGCTACGTTGTTTATATGTTTACCGATATCCTGGGCTGGTCCATGGACGAGGTTCAGGTGTATCTGGCCAAGGTTCGGAAGGAGTTAAGGGACAAGAGTCATCACACGTATTTCTGGACGCGAACTGTATATGGCAGGAAACCCGCTGCAGGAGACGTTTCAGGGCAGTGAGAATTCTCAAGTCGGTCGTAAACCTCATGAAGAAAGAGAGAGAGCCGTAGCACGACTTTGGTGCCCCACATCTTAGGGGCTAAATGTATTTGAAGAGTAGCTTCTCCGAAAGTCTCCTGATGACATGATGCACCAATTCATAGAGAATGTAGGGAATCACTCAGCTATTGAAAGAAAGAAAGAAAGTACCAAATTCCACTCAGTCTTCAAACCTTTACCGCGTTGTTTTCGTCGGTGTCCTCCCGGTTCCATATCTGCAGCCCGGGTAGTGGGCCAGTATAACGCTTATAGCCCCAAAACAACCACACAATTCCAAACACCATCAAGATAAACCCAATCAAAAGACACGCATGATTCCTGCGGGGCTAGTTAGTGACATGCAACTTGGCAAGGCAAGGGGACTCATGGCAGAGAAATGACTTACCCCAGCAATAACGCTCGCAATTGCGACTAGATTGGCGAGGAGCTCAGACGGATCACCCATGGAAAACACAATGGCTAGGATAAAGCACAAGCCAATGATGACAGACACAATAGTGCCCCAGAACATGGCCAGCAGGGTGATAAAAACGATGATAAACCCGCCAACATGAAGGGCGAGACTTTACCCTATATGAACTTACATATGCCCAATGATACTGTCCGACACTGGAAGGATACGCGCCGTCTCCGACATCAGCTTCATGGCATCGTGCTTCAAGCAAGCCACGCCGTTGCCGAAACACACCTTGATATCTCCCCCAGAGTTGCGGCCATACAGACGGCCACCTCGCATGAGAAGACACACCCCCAGACCATGACAACGGGTCCGCCACCGATAATTCCTTGAAACAGTGTACCCCCAACCATACGCCCTGAATGCACTGGATTACAGGGCCTCATTGCATTGAATTATAGGGCTTGGTCGCACTCGACTACCTACCCGGGCTTGATCCCACTCAACTATCGGCCTCGATGGAAAGAGCTTGATTAAATTGAAGTGGTTGCTGTGGCTGCTGTGGCTATTGTGGATATTGTGGCTATTATGGCTGTTGTGGCTAGCTCATAAGCTAGCTTCTAATTGGCCTTGAATGGTCAGTTACGTAATCAGATCTCTGGGTGTGCCGTCACGTGAGGCCTTATTCGCACAGCTGGTTGTGCACGTGACGGCCGCCCATGCATGGAGTGTGATTAGTCAGTGCTGGGTAATTCTCGGTCAAGCTGGTCACCGCCGTGGCGCAGCTCTCTTCTCAGCCTCACATGTCTGCCTAGCCGCCACACTGATTCACTACCCCAGTCATTTACTACCCCTAACCCTCTCATTCACCACCCTCATTCACTACCCCTCATTCACTACCCCTCATTCACTACCCCACTCATTTACTCACTACCCCACTTATTCACTACCCCACCCTGATTCACTGTCGCTTGGCAATAGTGGGGTCATTGACATTCACACACCAGCACGCTAACGTCAACAGAAGAGGCTGCCACACGTTTCCTCATTCACTGCCTCGAGCGCAAGGCGATTTCTCTTCCCTTCATCATTCAAAGACTTAGCATCCGCCAAGACCTCTTGCTTTATTCGCCGCCTTGCACCTATCAACACATCAGGCTGCCTTTCTGACAAGCCAGCCTCATCGGACCGCGTCATCTCCCGATTCACTGCCCTGCATCATTCACTGCCTTGAAGGACTGGCTCTTTTTTCTTCTCTTTCGCTCTTCCTCCCCCCCTCCCTCTTCCCCTCCCCTTTCATCTTCCTCTTCAATCCACACCTCGTCTCTTCGAATGCCCGCAAACACACCAACAACACTCATCGCGCTCCTTTCCCTCGCGCCATGAGCGCTGCGGCTCAAGGGTCAGTTCCAAGTATCCGTGCTCGAGGAGAACTGCACGTAGTCTGCTCTATGGAGTCCTGCATTGCACATCGTAGTCACTCTAGGTGAGCGTGTCCTAGCCGACCACTCCAAGCTACGGGTCACCCCGGGTGTGGGATGGGGCTCGCCAGGATTCATACCTTGCTTGTCACCGTACGGCGGGGGACTCCTCATCTAGGTGCCATATGTGCGGCCTGCGGGTTCTGCACCCTTCTGCCAAAGCTGCTTCTTGACCTTGTGGATCATGCCGATTGGCTTTGTGCCTTGAGGAAAACAATACAGAGCTTCATGGTTTCCCTTTATTCGGATGAACATCTACTAACCTCTTTGTTGTCTACCAGATGTCAACCTGTTCCAAATACGCCCTCAGCTTTACCTCCGCAAACGACCCAAGTCGATGTGCCCAAGGTCATCGTCGCCTATACCAACAACGATGATGACGATACACAAATGTTATACGTTGCGTCTCTTACGTACGGATGCCCCAATGAACAGCCTACCCTGGTCAATGAGCAGCTTGGGGCTGAGGTTGCTTGCTTAAGATTTAGCTTACACCAAGCCCCGGAAATGATTATACCGCGGGCACCCTTGGCGCCGAGGAATAGAGGCGGCCGAAAGAAACTTGGTGCTTTGAAAGCCCTCGCACAACAAACCAGGTTTGACCTTTATTTCGCCAAAGGGGTCCTAGAGGATGCAGTCGCTAGCAGCCTCTGCGCCCTTGTCACATCTCCAACGGCAAGGCCCATCTCTCAATTGGCAGATCTCACTACTCTCTACGCGGGAAAGGGTGGCGTCGTGTTCACTCATTCCAACCCGCCGCCGCCTGAATCATCCCTACCAGCATACAGCCAAGTCACCCCTGCACTTCCGTTGGCCACCCCCGAGAAAGGTAAGGACTCCTGGTCTCTTCTCGTGCGATGCAGCACTAATACTTCAAAAGTCCAGCCAAGTCCAGCTTCAGCCTTGGGGAAACGTCCAAGGGCCCCCGAGTTCAATCAAGACGATGTCGAGGCCACTTGCATTAAGGTGTTTCAGGAGCAATCAGCACAGCAGCGGCAGAGGATCCAGAGCGAGCTGGAGGACTTTAAGAACGAGATGAGGAAGGACCTCAAAGAAGAGATGATAGAGCACATTGATTAGCGCATCGATGAGCTGGATCCATCAAATTCCTATAGCAGATCGGAAGTCGATGATCTAATCCAAAAAGCCGAGAGCGACAGCGGCGATTTGATAGACATCAAGATTGAGGATTCTATCCTAGGTGTAAAGAACATACAGGAGCACATCGAGCAGGAACTGCAGAACGCGGAGGAACGAGTGTTGCAGAGACTGGGTTCGGCAAGTTGGGTGTTAGATACTGGAAGTGTATAAGAAATAAACTCCTGCCAAGGACGACAGACCCATGTCTTGAATGCCAGGGCCACTTGCGAAATGGAAAGGTTACTCCATCTGTTGGACGCGGAGCAACTGGCGATGAACTGTTGCGGCGGTCAATGTTGATATTTGTTGATATTTGTTGACACGTGTTGTCGTGTATTGTCATGTCATTCACGTGCTATTCTCGCGTCACTCACGCGCTATCACGTGATCCCCCCGAAGCTGACGGAGTCGAACAGTCAGTTGATGAACTGGTGGTGGTGGTCGCCAGAAGATGATGCCGCCATCGAGATATACATTGCGGCCCAATAGAGTAAGAAAAGACGCCTAAGACAATACCGATCAGAGTTCAGGTGTCAGGAAGGCCAAGGAGGAGTTTGCGCTAGTGTCGGAGTCCGATCATGACCGACCAATGTAGTTGAGCGCCGGATCGCCCCAAGCAAGGCAGCCGATAAGCGAGCGGTATTCAATATAGTGTATTTGACATAGCTCATAATCATCTAGGCAACTTGGATGGGCTCTTTCAAGTTGTTTCATTTCCACCAGCCTGTTGACCTTTGTGAGCATCAACACACGATCGGAAGCCATGGACTGCACAAGACGTAGACATACTCATCTGTTGTCGCACGCCACGAGACTGCATCCAGTCTCCTAACCACTCGCCATCGTGGCATATATTTGCCGTGTCGATAAAGTTACCAGTGTTGTCGTAGAAGAAATGCAACATTTCCTCGCTCGACTTCTTGTCGCAAACGCCCATGTACCCAGTCCACTTCTCCCCAAAGTTCATCGTGCCGAGGCAAAGCGGGCTTACACGAACAGACACAGTCGGAGCCAGATATCGGTGGCGCCCAAGTACGCTCTTAGGCACGGAATAGGGTGCTTGTGGCGGCATGGTCAATTGTGCTTCGGTTGATAGAGTGGAAGATGATGATAATCTTGCTGGGATGGGGGTCAGAGATGAGATGATTTCCGGCAGGACTCTTTCGAAGAGACCGATTCGAGGAATACTACTTGGATGATAAGGATATGGGCTTTTGGCAAGGTTCACTCGTCAACCAATATAAGGACCCGGATTTTCTGAGGGTCTGTCCCTCCCTAACTTCCTTTCCGGTGCTTTTACTTCTTCTTTTGAGTTTCCTATTAAAGGGTACGTAGGGGTTAACTAGTATTTCAAGCCGTGATAAGTTTATCCTAAGCTGAGAACGAGCTTGCTGTAATAACAAAGGTTTACCTTTATTGGGTAATTTTGGTAGGTGCACAAAATCTCGGAAACCCGCAAGACCCCGATCGGATCCGCCTTCCGGCCGGAATCCGATGCGGAAAGCTCCGGGCCTGCCCCTTTAGTTAGCCGATGAATCATGGTGAGGGTGATCCAGAGACTGGAGTAGTAAAGGCCTAGTAAAAGCCACCTAGTGGTGTTCCTGGAGAGCATGTTGGTACTTGTCGCACCATGATCTCAGCTCAACCCCATCACCGCCCTCCTTTCCACCTCAGACGCACATAACATCAATAAAAACAGAAGAGAAAAAGTGGAAGGTAGCCAGTCGAAAGATGGATACCATGCTAGCCTCTCGTTGCAGTCCAAGTCTATACTCCCAAGAGATTAAAGGTAACCGTCTCAAATTAATAGCCTATTCTATTTCTTAGGCTCAGATGGAGAATTGAAATATCTTCTCAAGCCATTGAGTATATTTTTAACAATGCTGTCGGCGACAGCACCCTCCTGCCGAGTAAAGCCGAACCCTATATTTTCGTCACTGCTCAACACACATATCACCAATAGACCTCCCGCAGCATATGTACACCGACTGGGCATCACTTTCAGTTTTCTCCACATGGTAAGGGAGCTTTGTCTCGTGTCAGAAAGCCAACCTCACGATTCTTGGCTATTATGTATGGCTGCAACGTGCGCTGAGATCATCAAGAAGTGCTTGGGCCCAAATGGACGGAACGAGAGAGGTCGTCAATACTTCTCAACTATCGCGACAAGATATCCTGGTTGGAGAATCGTTTAGGTGGGCGGTCGGGACACGTCATGTAGCGGAGATTGCGAGACCGAAAAACGCCCAATGTTAGGTACCTTGGTACTAGTGATGTGAGCATTCGCCCGACAGTGGGAGCTTAAGGGTTCAGGAGCCCTCTGTGGCACTAGATCTTCATAAATTCAAATGCTGCTCCCTGTATAACTCAAGCGTTGAACTCACTGTTTCGATCAAGGAATTAAAACATTAACTCGTTAGGATAGCAACATGAGTCTCTAGCTAGGGATAAAGATGGGATGGGTTAACATGTGGGGAGGCCATCCCAACTCAAGAGGTTGGACGGGACAATCAGGGTCGTTCCCCCGGAGAACGGTAGTGGAACATCCTTAGTTGCCAGGTCAAACAGCCACCACCACAGAAGAGGACTTCATCAACAGAGAGACAGAGGTGACTCTAGACTTGACGAATTGGTGGCCATGTAAAGGCTGACCCCTGTGCTCTTGACAGAAAACCGACTTAACCACGAATGCCGGCCACGACTTGCAAGGTATTGAGCTCGACTTCAACGGGCCAGGAAACTTGGTCAACTATATACTCGCGTAACTAAAGTACAAGTCACTGGGCCCTGCTATAATGTAGAAGACACACAAGCACGCTTCCCATTGGGATTAGGGAGAGCCGCAACTGCGGTAATAATGGAGAGAAATATTGACAACTTCATTGTGAATACAATGACAAATAGTGGTGTTGATTCAGCTTAGAGAATGTTGTTGAGGGGTTTTGTCACATGTGCCCCCATTATGCGAATGTAGGCGAACCCATCCCATCGCTGCACATTATTGTCTTGTAATGGGATCCGCGAGGAAATGATTGCCTCTCTGGACCCTTTGTCCCATACCTTTTATCGAGTTATGGAGAGCCCATTGCTGTTGTCAGTGGCTGAGGCTTGCGCCGGCCGAATGGAGAGTCCATGGATGCAGCAGGAAGATGCTGCAACCACAGCATTGCGCAATCCGGAGGAAGAAGACGTACTTGTCAGGCCGACCAACACGAACTGGTGCCTCGTATCATCCCTAATCCTTAAACCACCATGCAACTGAGTGCCTGTCTTGACTGGAGGGTTTCCACCTAACCGCCGTCCACGAGAGCAGTACATCGTGTATTCAGAGCTGGATTCCTCATCTCTCATCCATCTCTTTCGGACTTTATCGGATTCAGTCCCATTCCTATCCCGAGTCCCTCACACCAATGCAGCATGGCATTTTATCATCAGTATTTCGCAGTCGCGGAGGACGACAACGAAGGAGTAGAGGTTGTGTCCAAGACCAAACCAGGGTTTCGATCTGGCTTTGCTAGATATTGGGCCACCACAGGTGTCATACCCTGGTTATTGACAACCTCTTTATTCATGAGCATTCTGATTTTGCTTGTGGCGGCTGTGACCCGTCAGCCAACAGAAGCCCAATACGCCAACAAGCTGTTGGTAACAAGAAGGAGACAAAGATCCCTGCCCATCTCAAGGTGTCCCTACCGAGGCTTCACCGTCTGATTTGAGATTTTTCACTGGGGAGGTCTGTCCATCTCGATTCAAGGCCCTCGAGTATGTGTTGCTCCTCATCTCCGTTCATGGAGCTGTGAAAGCAGCCATGTTGAGAATCGCGTGTCGATGACTGGTAAAAAGGGTTATGCATTTTGATTGACGTTGAATCAAGCATTGGGCACGTCGGGGCGAGAATAGAAAAATGACCCTGTAGGGAGTTACCACTATGATCAATAGGCTGCCAGGCACTGTAGGGCAAAGCAAGCAGACAAGTGAGGCAGAGGTGTTGGTAGAGTTCACGGCACACTCCAAAAGTACCCTTTCTCTCTCTCTTAGAACTAACCTGTTGTGTGTCTCAGGGGCCCCTCGACTGTGGACCTGCTCATGCAATCGGCCAACCTCACGTAGGGATGCAGCATGATCATACACCAAATACGTCAGGCTAGTGGAGTCACCGTATTTTGCACAGATTGATTGCCATGAGTCTGCACTCAATGCGTTTATGTTGGGAGGATGGAGGAGAATGAGAAACTACTTGGCCATTCAGTGAGAGAGACTCTTGAAATCATAGATTCATCCCTCCTGACATTCAACAGGCTCCTGGCGGCTCGTCAACCGGTTCTGCGGTCACTGTAGCTGCTGGCTTTAGTCCTCTTGCCATGGCTACAGAGACAGTAGGTTCCATCGTCACTCCTTCAACACGTGCAGGTCTGGGCCGTGCATGAAGAATACGCGCTCATACAAGGCGACCCTTCTTCCCCCATTCATCTGAAAGCACCTCCACACACATCTGGATTACACACCAAAATCACTTGTACCACTGATACTTAACCTTCCCCACAATGCGGTCGCCGTCAATCTGTGCTCTCCTCCTCCCCTTAATCCAATGGCTGATAGCTATGATGGTCTTCCTGTACCTGGCCCTGTCAGCAACGACGGCATGGGCCGACATGGCAGCCACAGCGGAGAGCGCCCTAACAGCATACTATAATGTTCTGCTGGGTATGCCTTTAGGGTTATACCTCGGTGCTTCATTGTGGCCATCAACGCCGCCAACAGTCCTTGGCCTCAATACTCCTACAAGAAGCTCAATCTGGAATTCTCGTGTAGTTACGACACGTGTGTTGGTTGTCGACACGCGGGCGCATGCCTTGGACGACATCGCTCCAAGCGTAATAGACCACGCTGACATGGGCGTTGCAAACGAGCGCTTGGCGAACCTGATCAAGGCAATGGTCTGTTTTGTTTAGTTAGGGTCTGTTTCGCAAGAGCAAATGTTCAGAACGTACCAACGTGTAGCCATTTGCAATAATCGACCGTCCCATTTGGAAAATAACAATGTTTGTCGTAACGATCACGATAAAGGGCCATGCGGACAACGTCCAGACAATGCATTTGGTGGAAGACGTCGTGTGTGACGACGAACTCGTCTTCACGACCGGGGCAGTCGTTCGGTCTTCTCGGGAGGCTGGGACGCTGAGCAGCTGTCAATGGTGGAAATAATGCCACCTGCGGATGGAGTCAGTCATCGGTGAGTGTATGGGGGCAAATGAGTGTCAGTTAGAATGCGAATACAAGCCGTCCCATTGTTGGTCAATCTCGTCCGTCGGCCAACCCTGAAAGGAGCTCTTGTGGTCTCTGCGACTGCGATTGAGGTGGCCGGGCACGTACTCAACCAAGTGATTGACGGGTGCTTTCACGAGTCAACAGGTGGGCCAGAAAGGTCTCGGGTCTTATCAAGCTACAGTACAGCCATGGGTCACTGCTGGGCGTGGAATAGCGCTGCGCGGTAACAGTCGTGGCTACGATGGCTGTGATGGTGCAGAGGAGGACGTCAATGGCGACGAATGGGGCTCCCCTGATATCAGGGCACGTCCTTTCTACGTTGAAGTTGGCCGCCGGCGCCGTTTTACCCTCTACCCAGTTATATGTGATGATGGCTGTGTCGCCGTCACTGACAATTTGTTGTTGTCAGTTTCCATTTAAGTATCACGGCTCGCGAGAATGACAAACCATTCCAACTTCTGCCTCAGAATCTCCACGCAGTGATCCAAGCGTTCATGCCAGGAGCGGGGATCGTGCTCGTAATTTGCCTTCTCATCAGGATACGCATCCAAATATGACGCCCTGAACAAATTGTATAGGCAATGCAGCTGGTGTGTAGCCTCAAACCTTCCAGATACGTCAAGTTATCACTCAGACGGACTGAAGATTCGGGATACTGCGGGTGCGACTCTCGAAATGCCTCCTCACCGACACTGAACATCCAAACTTTCCAGTAGCTTTCCTACGCAGTATCAACCTCGACTGTCGGTGGCCCTCGAAACGGCGAGGTCGCATTGTACGACCCGTTCACGCGTGTCTGATAGAACTCAGTCGAGGAGAAGATGCCTACACGCAGGCCTTTGTCTCAGATGAGATATTAGTCCCAGGCTCTGGTCAGGATCTGTTCAAGTCAACCAGACAGCAGTGGCATCTTCAATCCGCTGGCGGCCGGATCAGTCTGTCTGAGGATCGCCCATACCTTACTACAAGTGATGAGGGTAGAGTATAATATGTGCAAATCCCAAAACCCACATGATTGGAAAGAGACATTGGGAAATACATCCGATGCCGATGAGGAGAAAAATGATCAAGAAAGATGAGAATAAGACGCAGGTGGCGTAAGGGCTGGGAAAGACAAGACACCCCTTCGTTTTTTACATATTTCATAGCCTGTAAATGGCGGTAACGTGCCCTAAGTGTACTCGATATCCAAAGTCTGTCTTACAGCCACAGCAGCCATCTCATCCACAGCTTATGATTGTGAATGTCACTACAGCTTACCAGCGGTCCCGGGAAGGTGGTGGTAACAGATCGAGTTTCCGCGCCAGAGGCAGATATCTGAGTTGACTACAATCCATTGGTGTGTGGGTTTGGGTTAGAGCAAGATGCAAGGCGCGGTTATTCAAGAAAATGTCACCATTTAGAGTGCAGTAACATAACCTGCTTGGACCATTCACATTCCTCAAGCTTGGAATTATGTGTCACATTTGCACCACAGGGAGGACTGAATTGACCAGATGAGCCTGCGTTCCAGTCCATGCCCTGCCCTGCTGACAGCCTTACGCAGGGCGGGGCATTGATTTATTGCAGGGAGAGCAAATACCTTGGCTTTCGGATTTGGCTAGCTAGATCCACCCCTGGATTGCATTTGTCCCTGGGGGGCATGCAGTTACCCTGCCCTGCATGTGGCTATCCGAGGGGGTTGGCTGGATACAACGGTTGAGTTGGAAAAAGTTATTCTAAGGGTTAAATCCGAACAATCGGTTCATTAGGTAGTCATCGGCCGTTTGAATCTGTTGGGGTGCATGGTCTTGGTCAGTTGTGAGAATCACGGTGCTAAAAGACCCACGAATTTACTAGAGTTCCTAACGAAAAGCCGCCCTTGATCTGGCACATGGTCCCAAAAAATCACTCATCACTATTATTTGAGCCCTTCTTCTGCCAGCGAGGTAGAAAGCACAGTCACAACTCCATGCCGCAGCCATGAAGTGGCCACTCTTTACTCTCACTGCTGGAAGCATTGTCCAAGCTGCCACTGCCCTTGAGCAAGTTGGAGATGCTGAGTTCGTTCACGGCTCTTTGTGTTTTACGTATCTGTCGAGTTACCTGGCTCCTGTCCAAACAGAAAATGTTGGACCTGCAGCACCAGATTCTTCTACGACCCAGCTGGCGCCTGGAATACTACCTCCATTGTATGGAAATCGATCAACTTCGGCTCTGACTTTATCGGATATTCTAGGATCTTCGGAAACCACCCAAAGGCCCTCCCCAGGCTCCGAGTCGTCTTTCTCTTCGGAGCCACCTTTCCCTTCCGAACTGCCCCTATCGTCCGAGTCGCCTTTCCCAACCGAGTCGCTCACTACATTGTCTGACGGCCAAGTTCTACCGGTTACGGAGTCCAGTTCTCTGTCTCTATCCAATTCAGCAACCTCCAGTCAGGCGTCCACTACTACCTCTGGAGCTGGAGTCTCCGGCCAACCCATCATCTTGTCCATAGTCCCTAGGGCAGGAGATCAAAAACGACACCTGTCAAAGAGAGCTCTGGGCGGCTTCATCAGCAACGGAAACGCCCCCAACGCTGCGATATGCACTAATGCTGCCGTCTTCAGTCTGGCTTTGGGGCAGCTTCTGGACCAAGGAAACGCCGTCTACTACTCTGGCAATGAACCCTTCAAGCAGCTCAGCGGCCAGGGATCACCGCCCGATGGCGCCATCACGACAACTTTTCTTAGCGTTGAGGGCAATCTTGTCTTTTCTAACACAGCCTTGCCTAATGGCCAGGCCGATTTTTGCCAAGATCCTGATAGTGGACAAGTGTTTGTTACGTTCGTATCAGAGCCATCGGGCTGTGTTCCCATCTCGCTGCGCGTCTATGGAGGTAAATGAGACCTTTTGTATGCCTTTAGTGCCTGACACTAACTACTTTTAATAGTCGAGCGATGCCAGAATGGCCGAATAGTCGGAGAAGATTCATCAAGCTCAATCAGCAGCCAGCCAACCAGATCTTCTTTTACTGACGAACCGATCACGACCACCTCTACAGAAATACGAACCTCGATACTCTCTTCCGTGTCGTCTGGCAAGTTATCTTCGACATCTCCTGAAGATTCATCCGCATCCACAAACCTCCCAGCATCGATCGATTCCTCCTCTGAAGCGATCGAGACCACACAGTCTTTTGGCAACACAGAATCTACAGATTCAGCGACAAGCCCATCTTCAACGCTACCATCCACAGAAGTTTCCTCCTTTTCATTTACATCCGAAGAGTCTCCTAAGTCGTCTTCTACATCATCTACAGACCTTTCCTCATTTTCCTTTACATCTGAGGAATCTCCCGGGTTCTCTACTACACCATCTGGAGAATCATCCATAACATCATCATCAATCTCTAGCGACTTTTCCTCTTCCTTTACCCTAGCTCCTGCCCCAGCTTCATCTAGCACGGCATCCTCAGCGCCATCTCTTTCCTCTGGCACATCATTTACAGATTCGTCTTCCTCGACCGTATCCCAGTCAGGTGACTCATCTTCTTCCTCCGGCAGGCCTTCAACGGGCTCATCTTCCTCTTTTGATACATCATCTACAGAATCATCTTCGTATGATGCACTGCCATCGGATTCGTCGTCGTCCGTCGCCACATCGAGTGATTCATTGTCGTCTTCATCCTTTGCTACCTCATCTATTGAGTCATCATCCTCTTCTAGCCAATCCACGGATTCTACGTCTTCTGACCAACCTACGGATTCTACATCTTTTTCTACATCATCTATGGACTCCTCATCGTCCACTTCTGATCAGTCCACGGATTTTACGTCTACTTCGTCCGATGTCACATCATTGACGGAATCATCGTCCTCTTCTGACCAATCTACGGATTCTACATCTTCTGCTTCATCTACAGACTCTTCATCGTCAGAGTCTTCATCAGCAGAGTCTACATCGGCAGAGTCTACATCGGCAGAGTCTACATCGGCAGAGTCTACATCCTCTTCGGAGACCACATCGTCTGCAGAGACCACATCGTCTGCAGAGCCAGATACTACCACCAGCGCCGCCACAACTACTACCACCGCCCCTGGCTGTGATGACACGGTTCCGCTGACAACGGCCGCCGTGCCTAACCCGACCCCGGTGTTTGACGACAATTTAGACCATGATGATGACTTTGTTAGCATTGTCTTACCATTTACTATTGGTGGAACTGATCAAACAACCGTTTGGGTCAGCACAAATGGAGTGGTATCGCTATATTCCGGAGCGGACGCATTCAACAATCAACAACTTCCAACTGGTGATCTTCCAGCGATATCTTACTTGCCTTACTGGGACGACCTATATATCAAGAGAAGCCGTGGAGACACTATTGTTTACGACGTGTATCAAGGCCAAAATGGCCGGCAAGCCACCTTTGAGTGGGTTTATGGGAGAGCAGTTGGGACCAACATATTCCATTTTTCCGTTACTTTTTACGAATTGCTTCCATCAAATGTACAGTTTCTTTACTACACTACACCGGACAAGGGGTCAAGCGCAACTATCGGCACACAGGGTGGCAATGGCATGAGTGTCGTACAATACTCATTCAATCAGGCGGGTGCTGTTCCAGACGGGACCTCGATACAACTAAATACCCTCACTGGCGTGATCGATGTTGGTACCTTTGACAATACCGAGTGTGGGAAGGAACAACCGGGTCCCTAGCTTTTTATAGCAGCAGAAAACCTATATACAGTCGGGTTTAATACATAGACATCGTTCAGCAGCACACTTTCAGGTGTTGACAAGCTCTAGTTTATTTGTATCATAGATCGACGCCTGATAAATTAATTTTCAGGAACAACTCTTTAGAAGTGCTCTTTCGATGCGAGGAACCAGACACATGCTATTTTCTATAGTAATAGACTAGCTATCCCATAAGAAATATTTAATAAGAGTGCTCACACTACCAAGCGCAGGATACAGGTCTTGGACCGCATCGGCACGCTTGTCTATCGGAATCAGTTGAGTCATTTTCCCAAAAGGTCCAAACTTACCCATCTCCCAGGCGTCAAACTCTTCCCACTTCCCTGCTAGGATCTTCTCGTAAATCTGGCGGTAAAGTCGAGAGGTCAATTGTGCCATTAAAGGCACGTGACCACCCTTGGAGCTATTGTGCAGGGCCCAGTTCAACAATATCAGCCTCAGGGCGAACCACAGCGACAAGGCAGCGGTTGCCTCTTTCAAACTTGGAGGGCCACAACCAATGAAATCCCTGTTGAGTGGCTGGCTCAGCTCCGGGCTTACCGCATCCGATCGACGATGGAACCATTGAGCTCTTTTCCCCTCAACACAATCGAAGCTCACTATGTCGTCTAGCGACGATTCCTGGGACAATAGTGCTGATTCCAACTCTGAGTGGGATCTCACATCCGATGACAGCAACTCCAGCGACGTAGCCGACGGTGAGGAGGCCGAGTTCAATGACATCGATGGGCTGCTCCCTGAGGGGGGAGAGGTGGGCACATATGTCGAGCTTGACGGAGCCGAAAGTGACCATGATCGTGAGCACCTCCCTTTCGTTATATCATTGGTTCATAGCTGACACTCAGCCCAGGCGATTTTTACGGCGATCATTCCGATTCTGATACAAGCCCTGACAGACTTCATAAACGCTGTTAGTGAAGCAATACTCTGGTCATTCTAGTATCTTGACTTAATTAACCTAAACGCCAGATGAAAATCGGATCATGGCTCATGAAGACTCCACTGATGCCAACCAAGACGATTCCCATCTTTTTCTATCGTCTATTGCTGAAATCAGTGGACATCAGCTCCAGCCGGGGCGCAGAGGCTTCAATAACGCCGATTACCAAACGCGTAACAGGCTACCAGCATCTTCAGAGCTGGACGTAATGAGACAGATCCGAGCTCTTGAACATAGGATCCAGCGTGATGTTTCACCAGGGATCCAACCAATATCCACTGAAAGTGACAATGAGGACTGGTTTTACAACTGCATCCACACTGTTCTCCCGGCCGGACTATCCTCAACACCCAAGTATACACCTCTACCAACGGTTTCGTCTATTCGCGTCATCTCTCTTCATGCAGGCCGGCAGGATGACGTTCTCTCAGCCACGTTGGACGTATTGGACCTTGATAATCCCAACATCGAGTACGAGGCCATCTCATACCGCTGGGGCCCTCCAGCTCTCTCAAAACAGCCCATCTTTCTATCGGGACGATTCTTGCACATCAATAACGAACTAAAGGAGATTTTAATTCGTCTTCGGCGAAGAAGCTGCGCCAGAGTTGTGTGGGCTGACGCTCTCTGCATCAACCAGGCCGACATGTTGGAGCGGCGACAGCAAGTCTCAAGCATGCAGCGGATTTACTCGCAAGCCTCCAGGGTCATCATCTATCTCCAAGGAGACAATCTGCATACAAATTTGTGCTTTAAAGCTGTGAAGGATCTCACTTCTGCGTGGATTACGTTTCATCAGACAAGAGATGCTCAACACTCCCTCGACAGGATACTCAATGAGGTCGTCGGTGACTCCGAAATGTTGAGGATAGCACAGATATTTGAGAACTGTTACTGGACCCGCTTATGGGTAGTGCAAGAAATTGTCTCGTCGCGCCTCGCTATTGTTCATTGGAACGGCGAGGTGATATCTTGGACCCTTGTTGGGCTGGCTACAACGTTGATCAGAAACAACAAGCGGCTATGGAACATGTTTACGTCTATCGAAAGATCAGGCAGCACCAGAGCCGGTCTGATGAACGCTTATCTCATGTATCGGCTCCCGTCAGCTCGGTTCAGAAGCAGTTCTATGTCCTTTCTGGACCTGCTTCGTCTGACAAGGCGGTTCAATGTCACTGAGCCTCTGGATCGTATATACGCCATTCTTGGCCTACCCAGTCAACAGACTGGACCAGAACGATATTTCATCACACCTGATTATCGGCTTTTGCGACAAGGGCTATACACCCGAGTGTTCCACTGGGTCGTGACGACTCACGAGACCCCTCTGGAGATCCTGTCTGCCGTCCGTCACACAACGTTGCTATTTCCGGATTTCCCCACATGGATACCTGAATGGCACATTGATCCGATTCGGAGCATAGGGGCCTCGCACCGGAAGGGAATGAAGTTTGGTGCTTCCGCTGGGTGGCCCTCAAAGCCCCTGCTACATGTCTCGTGGAGGCTCGACCAACGGAGCTTGACGCTTGAGGGCTTTGTGCTCGGCACCATCACATCATCTCAACAGATATTCTCAGAGGTGCTTTCCATGAATAAAAGAAAACGAGCCAGGCAACGGAATCACTTCAAACAAGAGGTGGCAACGTGGGTCAACGAGCATGTTCCAGGAGGAGAAGAGGGTCGATCAATGCTGAGTCTAACGTTGACTGCCGGACAAGACTGGTATGGCTCCATCATCCAAGGGAAGTCCGCCCTAGATCGGCACGCGAGGTGTTTCGCAACCTGGGCACCTCAGGAGTACGGAAACATCAACCTCTTATGTGGAGCGCCGGCTCGACAGACCGCAGACGATGCTAGGCAATACGGTCAAACAGTACGGACAGTCGGCCGGGGACGTAAGCTGTTCGCCACGACGGGTGGTCGGGTTGGCCTGGGGCCTCAGATTCTCGGGCACGGGGATATCGTGTGTTTACTCTTGGGTGGGCCGGTGCCGTACGTCCTGCGGCCACTGCGTAATGGTATGTATCATTTTGTAGGGGAGTGTTATGTTCCTGGGTGTATGTTTGGGGAGTTGATTGCCCAGCGGAGGGCCTTAGCCATGAGGCTGCAACAATTCGTTCTTAAGTGAAGAGCGTCAGGGTGTGATGGGGCAAGGTAGATGCTGTGAATAACTGGGATCCTTCACTTATTGCCGCTTCATATTCAGCTTACTGGAGACCGAGATTGTTACTTACTCCACCTTGGAAATAGATAAACATTCGTTCCTAATATAACCTCAAGCTCTGATTTGGCCTTTGGTGCCCGGTTTGGTACCAGCTAGGCACGTCTTTTGGATATCTACTCGATGAGCCCTGACCAAATAATAGGCGCGTTACCGCGATGCCCCTCGTGGATTAGCCCTCGGCCAGCGTTACCGCCAAAACCGACTGGGATAAGCTACGTCCCAAGTTTTCAGGCATAGGTGTAGCGCTGGATTAACCGGGGTGTAACGCTCCCTGATAAGCTGCCTTGTCATCGTTTCAGCGCATGGACTATCATATCTTTTGAGAGATGTGATTCACGCGCCCCTTAACTCTTATCTTGACGTCCACTCCGACCTTGTCTTCTCACGCCCACTCCAAGATAATGCTATCCCATAGAAAGCCTCTCCACTTGGTATACCGCGTGACAGTAAACCCAACCGTATTGAGGCCCTCCTTCAACGCGTCTGGCTCAATCTCGTACTGAACGAAGCGCCATTCGCCACTAGTCTTGCCGGACCGGTAGAGGGCAGGGTCACTCGTCAAGACGTTCTTACTCAACGAGCCGTAGACTTTCCCGTTGACGTCTATGTCGAGTGCTGCGCTTTGTGAGTATCCAGCGAGTGAGACGCTCAGCAGCGCTGCCTTGTTGGCTGCAAGGTCCTCCTTTGAGATCTCGAACTCGATGGTCCACGTTCCGATCGCGGAGGATGCGTAGTACCAGTCTGAGTCTTGAGATTTGCCGACGGTAAATGTCAAGTTGGCAGGGCTATCCTCGGTCACGCCATGTTGGTATGGAACCCCTCCGTTCTTGAATCCTCGCGCCGTTTTGTCAAAGGCCCCGACTTGCCAGATCCGCTTGGCTCTATCTTTCACTTTCCAGTTCAACTGGCCCAGGCTCAGGGTCTTGTCCTTGGTGATAGTGATATCTGACTTGGTGAAGTTGGTGTAGACATCAGCGAGCTTTCCTCCGTTTGACCAGGCATAGAGACCGTAGGACCCGGTTCGGATGTCATCGAACGAGAATCGACCTTTATCGTTGGTGTAAGTAGTATAGTAGTAGTTGCTTCCCTGAACAGATGGCCGAATAGAAGTGTCAGTGTCGCCGAGGAAGACGGCTGCATTGGAAGCTGGGCGGCCGTCAGAAAGGCGAAGCGTTCCTTGCACGCCGCCTCTCGCACTATAGACCTTGTTGTCAAGCCAGTTGTATGGGAAGTGCCGAAGCTCCTTCTGCCGTTTGTGTGCAGCGTCGACTCGACTGCCATTGTTCTGCTAAGGGTTATCTTACTGGTCCATCAGAGCCAGCAGAATGGAGACTCACTAGGTACCATAGCCAAGGACCCCAGATCTTTCCGGCTGGTTGGGAAGTCTTTTGGCCAACTCGGAAGTGAGAAGTGTCTTGCACGACGTTGAGCTGCACTGCATCGCCAGTCTTGCTCTCCCGGTGAACAGTCAAAGTTTGACTGAGGTGGTCGCTGTTGTAGTACTCGGTCGAAGGATGAATCCACCAGGAGCCGACTTTTGAGCCGTAAACCCCATAAAAGTCGCGGTCCCTGACAGCATTGGACCAGTCATACTTCGTGATGTATGACCCATCGGCGAGTTGCCAGGTCTCATCCTGCACGTTGGTGCCCGTGGAAAAGAGCGAGAAGTCGGGGAGTGGCTCATCCTTGAGATGGGTTCGCCCGTGAGTGAAGTAGTCTGGGGATAGCCTCCACAGAGTACGGAAGATGCTGATATCGGGCAGGGCACGGTTGACAAAGTATTGATATGCTCCGGAGAGGTCGTCAAAGATGACCCAGTGGAGGTCTCCAGCGGTAGCTTCGAAGCTGACGTCAATAAAGTGCGTCCCTTTTGCTGCCACTCTGGCGTCAGTGAAGACAAGGTTGCTCTCTCCGTCTACAGAAACAAGATTAGCTTTAGACTCCCGAAGGACAAGACGACGTACCATATCCGACATAGTGGCCAGAGGCGGACCCGACCAAGTCAGCCCCAGGGACCCCTTGCCAAAAGAGATTCTTGGCATAAACAGGTCCTTGTGTGACATTCCATAGATCATTGCCAATGACCCAAGAGCCGTCGCCTGTCTCTTCCAAGAACGGGCCTCTACTCGCACCCACGAGAGGGCTGAGAAACGTCAAGAGGGAGAGTAGTTGGAGCCGCATCACGAGAGGTATCATCTAGGGTTTCGACTGTTCTGCAATATTGCGACGCAGATCCTAAGCTTTTATATACTAATGGAGGCAGGCCTAGAGTAGAATCATGCCCAATCACACCAGGCCGAAGCGAGATGGTGACAGCCATGCCGCAGATGGGTCAACGATGACGGGATTGACGATACCTAGAGTATGATAGCTGGAATAATTGAATGTTGTTCCTTTGTAAATATTTTGCGCTCCAATTGCTATGGTTCATTCCTCGGGTGTACTGCCATAAATGGAGATGGACTTCTCTCTGGAGCGGTCGAATCTCCGACCCAGGCGGTCGCGTCATCGATACTGGGATCTGGGTTGGCCAGAGATATTGACCCTAGTTATCATCGCCATAGGTGCATGTCTTGCATCATTGAGCTTTATAATTTACTCGGCCATGTTGCCTATACTGCCCCATGGCCCCGAGATCCGAGCCGACGTTCCGAGTTTTAGAACACTCTGCCTCTGGACTATCCAACCGTCGATGTGTATCACATCTTCGGCTCTCCGGCACCACCGACATCATTTGGACTCCGAATTCTCTCCCCGGACTCATACCACGAAGAGGGGAGTCATCATGTCGGTTGCATCGGGCTCCCACGGTCCGTGATTATTCCGATATGGTCACATCAAGCTGGGTACCTAGGGTATACCATCCGGTTAACTTAGGACACGAATGCCTGGATCCTCGAGATAATATCTACGAAGTCTTGGGCTTCTTGAAACCAGAAGAGCGAAACCGCATTCTGATCTAGCTGTGATTAGTGAGAAATCCCAAGTGGGGCGAAGGCACGTGCTGGGTGCACGTCAGGTTATAAGTTATAACAATGGGCTTCCTTTTCCCACGTGACGTAAGACCTGTTGGGTCGTAACAGGCCAGGCAGCGGATATGCCTGAGATGACGCGTCTGAGTTGGATTGGTGCGTCTTACCTGGCTACCTTTCTCTTCAAACATCGCCCCCGATCTCAGTTCACCGGACCGCGAAGCAGAATCATCCGTTAACGCGCTGAGAGAACAAGGAGAAATGGAAGCTGCCGGTCTGGCTCTTGGTGTCGTCGGTGTTGTCCTCGCCTTCAAGGATGTGATGGACCTATTTGATCTGTTTGTAGCGTCTCGAGATCTCGGGCGCGACTTGGTCATTCTAGTAACCAAGCTTGACATCGAGAAATTTGTCCTTCTCCAATGGGCCGAGCAAGTTAGGCTGCTGCACAAAGATGACTACGACAAACGGCTCGACTTGCCCGGAATTCAAGCGTCCGTCGCCCGGATCCTGGCCTGCATTCGCCTGCTTCTCAGTGACGCATCCCAGCTAAAAGAGCGCTATGGGCTAGACGATGTCTCATCAAAACATGTTATCGACCTTGAGAAGGATACACCAACGATGAGCGGCCCTTGCATGAAAAGATTTGTCGCCCAATTTGAGGCCCTCAAATTTGACGTCAAGAAGCGGGACCAGTCGGCCTCTGTCCGGACCAAGGCCCGCTGGGTCATCCAAGACAAGCAGAAGTTCACAGTTTTGGTTGCGGAGCTGGCTCATTTCGTGACAAAGCTCAGAGAAATCGTCCCTCCGATGCCGAATGAGCAGTCGCCCAGCTCGGCGCTCACTGGCCGAGATCTAGATGCAATCCGCGATATCAGACATCTACAGATCGTCCTTGAGGCATCGGCGGAGCACCGCAAGGTCATCGCCGAGTCAACACAAGAAGCCATTGACAAGCGGTGTGAGGATTGCATATTGCGGTCGCTTTGGTTCAGGAAGATGGATGATCGAAGGGAGAATATTGCCGTTGCGCATGAGAAAACTCTGCAATGGGCCTTGGAGCCGCTAGGCCCGTGGTACGATCTCTCGCGATGGCTTCGCGCCGACTCCGGCATTTACTGGGTATCGGGGAAAGCAGGTAGCGGGAAATCGACGCTCATGAAGCATCTCTACTCTTCTTCCCAAACTCGATCCCTCCTTTCCCAATGGGCCGGCGACGAAAAATGCATCATTGCCGACTTTTTCTTCTGGTACCTCGGCAGTCCTGAACAAAACACGCAAGAGGGTCTTTCGAGGGCACTTTTATACCGGATTCTCTCAAATCAACCGTCTCTTATCGCCCAAGCGGTCCCCACCATGTGGAAGGAAGCCTCCGATGCCAAAGACAACATTAGGCCCCCGTCCCCTGCCGAGACAAAATACGCCTTTGAGGTCATCTCAAGCTTCCGCGAATTGGGGAGATTTTGCTTCTTTATTGACGGTCTGGACGAGTATGTCGGTGATTACAAAGACGGCATTGCCTTCATCAAGAGCCTTGCCATCAATCCTCGCGTCAAAATTATCGCATCAAGCAGGCCAATCCCGGACTGTGTCGCCGCGTTCAAGAATCTGCCCATGCTACAACTCCAGGACTTGACACGGAGCGACATATCTGCCTATGTACGGGATGTTATTGGTGGCAACGCGTACATGAAGAAGCTCCTCGAAAGGGATCCACTCATGTCGATGCAAATCATGAGCGATGTCGTCGATAAGTCCTCTGGCGTCTTCTTATGGGTTGTTCTAGCGTGCAGGTCTCTTCTCTCAGGATTCGCCGACTACGATCGGATATCGGAGCTCCGTCGCCGGGTGGATGAACTGCCACGGGAGTTGGAAGACATGTTCCAGCACATGCTCGGCAAAGTTAACGAGCGCCATAGACAGCAGGCCTCGAGGCTCCTGCGGCTATGTTATTCCCAGAAAGAAGCACGGGTATGGTCCAAGATTGACGAAGACATGAACGCACTTGGCCTTGCGCTGATTAGTGACTATCATCACGATCCAGCTCCTGTTGAAGTGTTGCCAGAGGAAAAGAAGCGCGAATTGTGCCAAGATCTCAACGGCCGGCTGAGAAGCCGATGTGGCGGGCTTCTCGAGATTGTCAAAGCGTCTACAAAGGACAGTGGCTCGACACACTGCTTTTGCAACGGTGGAGGCGGAGTCGCACATGACGCTTGGGTCGACGCAAAGGTGTGCTTCATGCATCGCACCGTGTTCGAGTTTTTGAGCAGTGAGAAAGTCTGGGATCTGAACTGCCTGAAGACGACAGACGACCAGTTTGACATTGCCACGGCCATGTCGCTGGGGTGCTTGCACCTAGCCATGCAGAGCATACATCTCCAGGCTCCGCGAGAGGACCAAGCTCTCAGGTTTCTCTGTGATGGAGTCAGCTGGGGCTCGGAATCCGACCAAAATATGCCCGGCAGCAAAGACAACATCTTCTGGAAGATGACTCCCTTGCTCGACTCGCTCCTTAGCTTGGACTGGTCAAGTCCCTATTTTCGTACATCGGGAGTGTCTCTTCTCAGACTAGCAGAAACTCACAAGCATGACCGTACTACTCTGTTCTCGCACGTCACCCTCGCCAGCGCAACCGAAGCTGGTGCAGTTAACTACGTCAAAGAACACCCAAGCTCACACGTGATGGCAGAAGAATTCCCCCCTTCTTGTGGATGTCTTCCACTCTTCCGTTACGCCATCCAACACGAATCGCTGCTCGACACCAACCTGCACCAGAAACACTGGTCGTCGTCGTGGCGGAGGAGATGTGCCTCGGACGACATGATTAGACTACTGCTTTCAGCGGGCTGCAATCCAAATGACCTTGTGCGTCGTCACAATGAGACGACCGCGTTGTCGTTGTGGAGCTTCTGGCTGGACATCCAGGCCAAGAGATTTCAGAGAGTTCGCCATGTACCTGACGAGAAGTTGTCAGTCCTTAGCACCATCGAGACATTCCTCAACGCTGGCGCAGATGTGCAGCAGCAACTGAGTGTCTTCGATATAGAGTCGTGGATCAAGAAGGAATTTAGTGATGTACCGCAGAGGGAAAAGACCCTGGCTCTTATAAGAATATCTCGGGAGCGGCAAGAGGCAGAGATGGTCGATTTTATCATGGAGAGTTACGATGAAGATGACGAAGATGATGAAGATGA
>JAANQP010000408.1:0-11717 GCA_011320165.1 Fusarium protoensiforme | reverse complement strand
CGCTGCCCTGCCCGCCCTGCCCGCCCTGCCCTGGAAGCGGCTCTTTGACGACCAGGCCCAGCCCCGAGCCCCAAGCGGTGGGAGAACGTCACCAACAACGGTGAACAGTGCAACGGCTGGGCAACCGGGGGAAGCAGACGTGACGGTCCCGTGCAGCAACATGTGCTGTCGGTGTGGTATGACATGGGATGACGGAGGTGCGTTGTGCTGGCTGTTCTCCCATGGCTCGTTGCTTTTTTTGTTGAATCAGTCTGATTGCCCTTTGTTGTTGGTGTCTCTCAGCTCTTGGTCTTGTCTCATCGCCCATCAGAATCCTTTGACCGAGCCTGAGAGACTCGTCACAATCCTACACCGAAGCGTGTCACGATCGCTCACCGTTCCTTCTTCTGTTCTCCCCCCCCCCCAACGCTCGGCGGCAAGTCGTGTGTCCCCAGGTCGTCCAGAGCACCGCGGTGGCGTCTCTTCTAGAATCTGTTTGGAATAGAGCCCCCCCAGCTGCAAGCTCAATCCCGGCTTCTCTTGGTAGGAGCCGCTCCTTAGTATTCCCCACAAGCCTCCTGTGCTGGTGGTGTCCACTTTCTCCCTTGATGCATTGGGCGTGTTGATGGCCACCCCCTTGTCCATATCAAATCCGCCCTCTAGATGGCTCATCTCGCTCGCCCTGCCTGCGCTCGTCAATTCCGTACAGACACACGGGACCGTCACCCTCAATCTCTCTCACCTTGTGTTGATCGCCTCACGTCTCCAATCTGGTCAACGCCTTGCCACAGACTCCACAGACATGATGCTGCTTCGCACAAACAATTGCCACTCCTGGATGCCTCCTCCAGCCCGGCAACTTCAGTTGAGTTCGACGAGGAGCTAGCAGAAGCTCGCGGCCCCTGCCGATCCTAGGTAGCATGGACCGTGGACCGTAGACCGTAAAAAAAAAAAAAACAAGCACAGGGGGGGGGTTCGGAGGGCTACTAGGAAAGTTATCAGGGGTGTATTCTGCTGACCGCCAGGTCATCGAACAGCGGTAGGTTAGAAGCCACGCGAGCCTCTCAATTTCACGGGGGATTTAAGACAATAGGGCCCCGTCATCGTTTTTTTCGTGATCAGATTCCCCTAGATTTTGCGAAAATTCGTTGTGTGCGTGCCCTGGATTTCTGTCGCTCAGCCTTTCTTTGCTCTGCTCTGCACACTTGCATCTGCCTTTGATCTCACCAACCTCTGTCTCGCCCATACGCTTTGCTTCAACAGACCGACTCCATCACCATGCCGCGCGGACCGTACGACACCACTGGCGTGATAAAGCCAAATGCACCCAAACCACCAAAGCCCGGAAAGTGCCCTCAGCTTGTTCAGCTATGAGGCGTCGCATCTTTTGAGAGTTCTTCTCTTTTTTTGCTCTCCGTGTTATGAACCGGCGTGCTCAAGGTCAGTACCAGTACTCAGGGCAACCAAGAATCGAATCCTCCCTTTCTCGATTGCTAACCCTGGTTAGAGTTCACGCCACAACGCAACAAAACAAAACACACACAAAACACGACGGACCTCGACGAATGGCACTGTACACTTGTTAAGCGATGATGATATCGACCGCCGATCGAAATAAAAGCACTTACTGGGAAAGGACGGAGTTGTGGGGTTTTGCTTTCTTTTTGGACCTTTCTTTTTTGGACTTGGGACGGCTGGGCAAAAGTATTAGACGGGATAACTCAGGTCGGGAGTCATGATCTACTGAATTGGATATCAGAAGAGGTGGAGAAAACGGAATGAGGGCATAGATACGAACGTACATAGAAGTGCGTCTGGCCGCAGGGTCGACCTAATTTTGATACCTACCTTTCGCAATCGTCAAACAGCTGGCTGTGGTCGTGAACCCATGCCCTGAGGGGCTACCCATTCGGCCGAGATTGATTTGAGGCCCCCTAAACGTCACTCAAGGGTGCCGTGGGCCGTCACTGCAAAGGGCACAACGTTGCCGCATAAGTTGCAGCCCTACATTAGCTGTCGCAAAACCTTGAACCAGTTCGCCGGGTTTGTGGGGACAGAATGTGGGATCCGGGTGGGACCTGGTCCGGAGAGCTGCTGGAGACGGCTTGCCGCAGGTTACACAAAGCCGTTCCAGGAGTCGATGGCTGGTATCGACGCCGAGGTGGACGGATATCATGGCATATCTGCCCGCAATGCACTCGGAATGCCTCGCATGCTGTCACTCTTGCTGGCTCGGCGTCGTCGTTTGGCACGGAGGCGAGTCTCATCGGGGAGATCTGCAGGGGTTCCAAAGCCGTCGCTGTTTCGCAGTGGTGCACAAGCCACCAGAGGGATGAGTGGAACGATAATGACGGTACAAGTGCGTTGATCAGAGGGAGAATGGATGGATGAAGCTGTAGAGAGGGAGAAATTTTTTAGTCGAGGGGCTCCGAGACCAGTTTCTCCGTCCGGTCGATCGTGGAGGTAGGAATGGCCCAGACCTCCTTTCCTCGGCACCTAGCTGGACGCATCCGCCTGAATGACCAGCTTCACCCACCATGATTGGTAGAGCAAGAGCAATTGATGTCGACTAAAGATGGGACGGTCCGTTGATCGAGTAAAGGTTGCAACCCTTCACCTAGTAAAAGGACCGTCCCGCGGATGTGGCAATTGACGTTGAGGGCGATATTCATGTGACTAGTGGCCGTGTCTGAGTGTTTGTTGTTGGTGTTTAGGATACGAAAGAGGTGCGGAAGCCGCCGAGACAAGGACCGATCTATACCGGAAAAGACGCCGAATTTGAAAACAGACATGACGGCAGAGGGTAACATGCCCTTAATAACCATGAACCCAGCCTGACAGCTGGAGTCCAGATGGATGTTTTATACGTGGGAACTAAGAATAGGCCGGGCAGGCAGGTAGGCAGTTTACCCCGGATTTCAGTGTGGGGGTGGAGAAGCGTGGGATGTGGATGGACGGATGCCAACCTTTTGACCCATTTTACGGCATCGTGAGACCCTCTCTCTCCCGTGCGCCATCTTTTTCCGGTGGGTGGAATCGGATGCCGTATCCGCACTCGATGTGATAACGACGCTGATATGGGCATGGTCTTTGATCTAGATGATCTGGACGGATGTCTCATCACATCACGGAGAGGGTGGACGCACGCTCCAGCGTGCATCTGTCCATCTCCTTCTTGGCCAAGTCGGCCTTGGGCTTCCGTCAAAGACACCACCACCACCCGCGTATTACCCTCTATTTTCGGCCATCACTAGCAGTTGCGTGGATCATGCATCATGCTCAACAGTTTCACTTGCCTCTCTCTCACGCATATTCACATGTTTTTTCGAGCCGTGGACGAGCAACCGACTGCCACGACACTTTATTGTTATGCAAATGAGTCCCTACTTTGCCCGGTGGCGTGATCACCATGTCAAGCAGGCGAGCGGAGCTGGCTTGGGCTTGGACCCTGCGAACCAAACAAGAGGCATCATCTGGGAGCCCACGAGGATATCACGATAACGCTGCGTTGCTGCTGCCACAAGATTGCGTATGCGACGATTTCTCAGGGTCTCGAGGCCGTTTCCGTAGCAGCTCGAGATTGGCCGCTTTGGTGCGGTGTGCGATCCTCAAGGATGGCATACAGCAATGGGCTGATGCCGCCAGGAATGTCGTATCAGCCGGATTTGCATGCAAGGATCGGAGACGCTGGGCCTCCCAAATTGGTCGACAGGCTGATGAAAACAGCACTGTGATGCTTTTTACGGTATGACAGCTGCTGCAGACTCGACGAAAACTGATCCAGAGGGCATGTGCTGTGCTCGAGCCGCGCGGCAGAGCAGGTTGGCCCGGATGAAGGACCGAGAAGTTGTCAGAATATGCGAGTGATTGGAAACTCGATATCACAGGCTGAGACTCTGCAGTGCAGTCCCGCAAGAGCAGAGCATGAATGCTCAGACCTCTTCTTATCTTGAGCGCCATGGAGATTGACACCATGTCTTGTTGGTGAGCACGCAGAAAAGGGAACGTGTCTTCCCTTTTGGGAGTTCACTTGTTGTAAAGGGATTAGCCTCGTGCTCAAAGTCGGACGTTGGCGTGCCGGATCAAGACTTCTTGCAGATCCATCACACCCACTTCTACAACAAACATCTGGCCCGTGATCACTTACTTGCCTCAAATCCAAAAGGAAGGAGGCAAGGATAATTTGCGGCACTTCTTGGCATCGAGGCAGGCACTTGTGCCAGAATTCTGTCTTTCACGTGATACAGCAAGGTGCGCCTGCCTATCCAGCCTCCCCACCGCCGCTCGGATGCTACCGATCAACAACACCATCTCCGTCCACCGACCGCACTTCCAACCTCCCCCCCCTCGAGCCAAACCCATGCCATGTCGTCTTTCCAACCTCGCCGGTCGTCGGCTCTTCTCTGAGCGAAAAACCCAGCTCATCATCGTGCCCCTGAACGACCAACCTCTGCTAGATTCTGTTCCTGACTCTGTCCCGCGCGTTAGCGGTCCAATGGCTACTCCTGTTGGGGGCAAGCGTCTGGGTCTTCTTGCAAGCTCCCCCGGCTTCGGGTGGCACACCTATTGGCCGGTCCACGCGATCACGACAAGGACAAACACACCTCTGGCTCCGCCAAGTCTGTTCTACCCAACGGCAAGCACAGCACTTGCGGTGACAGCTGGCGCCGCCCCGGTTCAGCCCTGGTCTTGAAATCCTCAAACATCGTTCACCGCCATGAGCTCGACTCCACGCGGCCCGCTCGCGCCCCGGGGGTCTGTCCTAGCTTCCCAGCCCACAATGCGCCTGCTTGCACAGGAGTCCATGCGGTGAGAGCCTGGCCCTTGGCTGCAATACAAAATCAGCTCGTCCTGCATGCTCCCCTCGACTGCTTGCTGAGATGCATTGGTCTTGTCTCAAAGACAATCATCAAAGGCCTCTGTAGCCTGGAGAGCCCATGGCACCTCCAGTATCACCGACTTCCTTTGTTCTCTCCCTCTTTCAATGACAACGCCGCCCTGTCCGGGCGAGTCGCTCATGAATGGCTTCTTCTAAGACCATCATGGCGGTCCCAGAGATCGTCGCCAGCCTCACCTGGCAGCAGACTGGATGCCTGCTCGCTGGTGTCTGGCTCATCTACCTCGTCCAGCTGGTCATCCAGAGATTATGGCTCAGTCCTCTGGCCCATATCCCTGGCCCCAAGCTGGCAGCTTTGACTCAGTACTATGAGTTCTACTATGATTTTGTCCTGGGGGGGCAATACACCTTCAAGATCATCGACATGCACGAAAAGTACGGACCTATTGTTCGTATCAACCCCTGGGAGGTCCACGTGGGAGACCCCGACTTCTTCTCGGAGCTCTACACTGGACCCAGCCGGCGCCGGGACAAGTGGACGTTCTACACACAACAGGCAAGTATACCATATCATCTTCCACCGAGACCCTCACTAACACGCTGTAGTCCGGCGCCCCTCGTACGCGAGTACCTCATCCAAACGCCTTGGCGGGACCTAATACTGCAACGGAAGGCTCTCTTGCTGCCATCGACCACAGCCTTCACAAGTTGCGGCGAAGTGCGCTGAACCCTTTCTACTCAACTCAGACTGTGCGCAAATTGCAGCCGGTGATTGAGGAGAGAGTGGATGCCCTTCTGGATGCGTTCCTGAACTACGCCGAGGTGTCCAACGGTCAACCTCTGGATGTCATGTACCCGTACTCGGCCTTTACCAATGGTGAGTTCTATCTGTCCCCGTGATAGTTGGCAAGTCTAACAGTGTATAGACGTCATCAACGAGTATGCTTTTGCTAGAAGTGATCATCTTGTCGAGAAGTCGGACTTCGGAGCTGAAGTTACCAACGACCTTCTCATCGGCACCCACATGGGGCCATGCGTGCAGCATCTCGACTGGGTGCTCACACTTGTCAATGCTCTGCCCGAGTCCATCTCGAACCGATGCATGCCTGGTTGGGGTGGTTTCTTGAAGATGAAGAACGATATCCTCGAGCACATTCACAGCATCGACCCACCTCAAAGCACGGGCAAGTGGACGATGGACGGTGGCCACCCTACCATGCTCTCGAGGCCTCGCTCAATGCGGGCGAGGCCATCCTCACAGCTGGTCCAAGAGGGACAGATCCTAGTCCAGGGCGGTACTCTCACCACCTCTTGGGCCATGTCCCTGGCAACCTTCCACCTCCTCAACCGCCCCGAGACTCTTCGCAAGCTTCGCGACGAACTTTTTGCTGCCATTCCTGATGCTCATGATACGACGCCGCTTTCCCGACTTGAGAAGCTCCCCTACCTTCGTGGAGTTGTCAAGGAGGCACTGCGTCTCGGCATCGGAACCAGCAGCCGGCTCGCCCGAGTTGCCCCAGATGAGACCCTGGTCTACCATGACCACCAGAACAACACGGTTTGGCGCCTACCTCCTGGCTCCATTGTGGGTATGAGCCCATACAAGACCGTCATGGACGAGAACATCTTTTACGATGCCCGGGGCTTCCACCCTGAGCGCTGGGTTGAGGATGGCGAGCGACTCGACAAGTACCTCGACATCTTCTGCTCCGGCACCCGCGTCTGCTTGGGCATGGCTCTTGCCCACGCCGAACTCTACCTTATGCTGGCCAAGCTCTTCCGCCGCTGGGGAAGCGGTGGTGTTGTCTTTGGCAGCGACGATGGCGACCAGCGTCTTGGAGATGTTGGTTACTTGAGCATCTACGAAACAAGGGTGCGAGACTGCGAGCCCGCTGCAGACTTTTTTATGCCTATCCCCTACAAGGTATGTCTACACGTTCAACCTGTTCAATAGTAGCACTAACAATGAGTCAAGGGATCTGAGGGCCTTCGCTTTGTCTTTGAAGCCTATTAAACATGGGGCTGAATGCCTCGTAACGAACATACGAAGAGGTAACGGTATTTCTGCTTTTGCTCTGCTTTGCCACCTATACCCTGTTGCCTTTTTATCATTATCATGTGAGCGATGGATACGAGATGTATGACGGATGGAATGATGAAATAATGTCACGACTCGAGGAAGTCATGAGTTTGATGTTTGTTTTATGGAAAGATACCATTGGATACAGCACCTGGACGTGCTACCACCCTTTACTATGTCTTGTGCTTTATTTTTTTCAGTTTGATTTCTATGGATGCTGGAGTTCATTCATCTTGGGCTTCCCTATCGTTTTTACCGAAAGTGTTTTCACGGGTATCACCGTGTCTCTGGAGAAGCGATTTCCTTTTTATACCATCAAGGTTTCAGCGCGGCGTCTGGGTTTAAAGACACGGACCTACCGCTGGGGGCCTTTTTTTTTATTATCCCCTTTACCATCAACACCAAATCACCCATCATCGCCGACTATAAGGCGCACGGGCGAGTGTTTTGATTCCCTTTGTCATGAAAGGAGGTGGACGTCTTACACGAAATGCCGGATCGGAAAAAGATCATGAGATACCAATTTTGAACCAAAGTCGTGGGGGTTGAAGGGAGCCCATGGTGGAGGATGATGAACCGGAGAAGCAAGATTCTCAAGAAAATAACCACGAAAACGAAAAAAGAACCATGAGAAAACACGACAAAAATACACATACATTTTTCAACACGAATACATCTCTTTGAAAGTGATTTGAAGTTGTCACCAAGTTGAATCAGTACTAATCCTTGGCATCCTCTCGTCCAAGCATTGCCGTGAATCGAGCCAGATTGATAAACGGCTGATGCAGAATGGGTGATGCCCCCGTGGTGGTGGGGAGATCTCAAGAGCCTGCAGCCACGAAACCCCCTAAAAACACAGGGGTCAGGGGCCCTGAACGGCATCCGCCATGGCACCCGCACCCGCACCCGCACGGCTGATTCCATAACCTAGGCCACCTTCACGGGCCAACCAGAGGCGTCAAAGCTGCCACCACACCACCACGTATTCGATTCGACGACCCCGAAAGCGACGGATGCCATCAGATCCATGAGCAAGTTTCCACCGTCTCCTGAGAAGCGCTTGTGGTCGATTCTTTTCTCCTTCTGCGTATATATGTCTTTTATTTCTTCCTATTGACCTTTAGTTTCTGCCGTCTCTTCGTCACAAATCTTACTGTACATCATCTGCGCATTCGCATTCACAACCACCCGCCATGCCTGGACTCGATCCCGTCGCGAGGAAGAAGGTTCTTCGCGTAATTGCCGTTTCGCTATTGCTCGATCTGGTATGCTCGACTCTGCACGCTGCATGCGCCTCGATTCTGACAGAAACTCTAATATAGATCTCCTTCACCTTTATCCTCCCGCTGTTCCCGAAGCTCCTCGAGTTCTACCGCGATCGCGAAGGCGAGGAGCCCTCGCTCGACGACAATGGCCCTCGGACCCTCCTCCAGACCGTCCTGTCCGGCCTCCACCGCTACAAGGCCTCCTTTTCACGTCCGATAGAGTCGCGACATGATATTGTGCTGCTGGGCGGTGCGCTAGGCTCCATGTTCTCGTACGTCAGCATACCAAACGCTGGGCGCTTGTCGCGGCTTGCTAATGTCTTTCTCTATAGACTCCTTCAGGCCATTGCCTCTCCCCTCATTGGCGCACTCTCCGATCGATACGGCCGTCGCAAGGCCCTCCTGGCCTCCATGTGCGGCAACATTCTCTCGGTCCTGCTCTGGGTCGCGGCCGTCGACTTCCGCACCTTCATCGCGAGCCGCGTCGTAGGTGGTCTATCCGAGGGCAACATCCAGCTGTCGACGGCCATGGCGAGCGATATCTCGGACGAGGCCTCCCGCGGCGCCACCATGGGTCTGATTGGCGCGTGCTTCTCCATCGCCTTTACCTTTGGCCCTGGTCTCGGTGCATGGCTAAGCAGCTTCTCGACCGTGGCCGCGAATCCCTTTGCGACGGCAGCCGGCTTCAGCCTGGGCCTGATTGTTGTCGAGACGGTGTACCTCTACTTCTGTCTCCCTGAGACGTTGCCTGCTCTGACTGGCATCAACGTCAAAGATGATGGGAAGAAAAAGGCGGCTCCCAAGGCCGTTGAGCGCACCAACTCTCACTTCCTCCTCAATGCCGTGCACTTTGTCTTCCTCCTCTTCTTCTCCGGCATGGAGAGTTCTCTGTCCTTCATGACCTACGAGCTCTTCTCGTTTACCTCTGGCAAGAACGGTCGGCTTCTGGGCTACGTCGGTCTGGTCGCTTCAATCCTCCAGGGCGGTGTCACGCGGCGCCTTCCCCCTCTCTTGTGCATCAAGATCGGCACACTCGCCTGTCTCACGTCCTTCATTCTCCTTGGCCAGATTACGACGGTTGGAGGACTGTACTTGGCGGCTACATGCCTTGCCATGACATCCGCTACTGTCGTCACCGGCCTGAATGCGCTGAGCAGCTTCGAGGCCCACGAGGATGAGCGTGGAAACAAGCTGGGCATGCTTCGCAGCTGGGGCCAGCTCGGTCGTGGACTGGGACCTATCCTGTTCACGAGCGTATACTGGTGGGCAGGCCGAGAGGTCGCCTACGGTATGGGTGCGACTGGTATGGCAGTTGTTGTCGCGACTGTTTTTGCTGGTTTGAAGACACCCAAGGGCATGGAGAGGGCGAGGGGCAAGAAGGCGGAGGGTAAGGCGCAATGATTGCTATGCTTAGGCAAAATAGTAGCTAAGTGTCCACATAGAAGGAGATGCATAAGGGTTTGGCCAAGCAGGACTTGGCTTGATCTGATATACACGGCCTCGGGGCCATGGAGGTATACCAAATCGTAATTGGTCGTTCAAGACAATGCGTCAATATTGCTTCCTCCGTGATTGATTGCCTGGATAGTATTTAGACTGGACCCGAGTGCTGCGCTGTTCTACGTGGGGTGAAAACCAGGCATGTTCGACTATAGCATCACGAAGGCGGATTTGCAGCTTCAAGCGCAATTACAGTGGCCAAGAAAGAGCTAATCCCCTCTGACCAGTGTGCAAAATTCCTCAAGCTGAGGGAAAGTGCAAAAATAAAATGCCAAAAAAGTTACCCGCACCCGGATTTGCACCGGGATCCTTGGCTCACACCTATACTGTTATAGGAGTCCAACGAGTTGCTATTACTCTATACGGGCTTCGTTGACCGTTCGACCACCGAGCGAGGCCTGTTGGCTGTTTGTTGGGGGATGCGTTTGGTATTGCGGGCTATATGTTGATGTGCAGGTGTTTGCCAGTTGGTGGCGGCTGGCGGGATGATGCAGCTGGTGATGGGCACGGGACGGGTTTCTGCAGGCTGTACAGGGACGGTGCGAGGAGAGTCGGTCTCGGATGTGCGATAGAGTGGTGATAGAGGCATGAAAGATCGATTTAGGTCTGCACGAGATGATATCGACGGGTATTTCGGTTGCATGTTCGTCAAAGTCAGGTATCGACTTCGATATCGACTTGAAGGTGATGTTGCTCGTCCAGATTACCTGTAGAGTCAGTATAGCCACAGTACAGCAAACTGTTGGCTTTCAAACAGAAAAGAACCAAGCAGTGGCCAATTTACTGCCAATTGGGGAAGGAAGTCAAAAGAAGGGCAGCGATTCGGCCAATGCATATCAGCCCGTGTAACAAGGGTTGGGGGCTGGTGGCTTTATATGGATTTGCTGGGGCTCCGCTCGACTCCCTGGACACCAATACGGGTCAAGCGCAAGCGAGACGCAACAGCAACGATTATTTTTGATGGGAATGAGTAATGATACGCTTTGGGTTCGCTTAGTATCTCTAGCCACAGCATCCTTGACTTTGGATGGGGTGTTCGGGCTTATGGAGTTGTCCGTTGTTGATTCCATGGCGGCTTTGCTACCCTAAACTTGCGTTGCCAACATGGTGGGCAAGCTACAATGATCTTTTCAGGACAGAGACAACATTATCGCATCGTGAGACGCATCGCTAGATTGTACATCAATGGAGAAAGCAGCTGCCTCCACCTCGTTCTGGCAGACTTCTCCGCGAACTACAAATGGGCCGCCGAACGACGGGCTCACGGCGGAGCCGATGCAGAGGCAACACAACACATGCGTCGAGGGCATACCCACTGTGGACAAACCTCTCGGCGGAGGTTGTTGAGGATGGCAAAAACTACAGGCCAGAGGATCGCGATGCAGACTGGGCGGCCTGCACAGACAGCGCACATCGAGACCAGCTGGCACGCATACTGTGTTACTGTATCTAGTCTAACCGTTGAAGCTCTGGGAGCTGGAGCTTCTTGACTCTTGCTCAAACGTAGCCGCCGTGGATAGGCGGCAAGTGGCCAAGAGATGGTGTCGAGAGCTGGAGCTGGATGCGACAGCTCGCAGACGCCTAGGCCGAGGCCCATCCTTGCCTATCTTGGACCTGGTCGAAATCTCGAACATGAGGTAGGATTGCCGCCGCCGCGGTGGCACACTCGACAACCGACTTGTACTGATTGACAATTTGACCGGCTCTCAGTGGCTCCGTGTATGGCCCAGTCGCCAGTTCATCGAATCCACTCAGAGGCCGGCCCTGCACACAATCGGCCATGATTAGGAAAAAATCTCATCTTGGACCTCCACTGCGACCAGCCGAGCCTTGGCGGCGGCGGGACGTGAGGTGAGCTGCATCAAAGACCAAGACCTTTCGTCAAGGCTCCACCGTGGCTGGGATGGAGTTTTTTTCTTCTTCCTGTCGCCCCTCCCTCTTTGTTTTGGCGCGCGCTTTCTTTTGAGGTTAGAGGCTACAGGACCCCAGCAACCTTTGCTCGGACTGAACTCTTCTGGAGGGGCTTGTTGACATGGAGGGGGAGGGGGAGGGGCAG
>JAANQP010000407.1:0-45683 GCA_011320165.1 Fusarium protoensiforme | reverse complement strand
CTGTATATAAAGATATTGCTGTCATACCCAGAAGTGCCTCACCAGCACAACCACCCTCTCAACTCCAGCAATGTTTTTCCCAACTGCAACTGCAGCTCTCGCTGCTGTCCTTTGTTTACCCCAAGCTAGTCTGGCTTGTGGTAGCTGCTCATCCTCCCATATCTACGCCCGGAATGGCAGCGATGGAGGAGTGCAAACCGCAAACATCCTTCTTAACCAAGCCATCGACGCACTCGGCGGCCGAAAAGCCATGCAAAATTTGCATGGAATCATCTATGAGTCCGATGAGTAGGTGGCATTTCGAATCCGTGCCGAGACCGGACGGAGCTGACCAAACCCAGGATCTTTCGCATCAGCACTTTGATGCAGAACTACAACCTTTTCCACGAAGACCGATACGTAGTATCTCATGGTACCCAAAACATCTCGTACTCTTTCGAAGATGGTTTCTCCCAGAGGATCGACCGCAACTATCAAGTCTCCGGTAAGGATATGCTCTAAAGCACAGACTGGCCTTTCTCTGACTTAACGCCAGACTACTTCGCCTTTGGAACACCATCCATTCCCCCTGTCAAGTTCTCACTTGTCATGAAGGATGGACCTGAGGGATATGCTTGCTACAATGAGGGAAACGACCTCGTTTTCCTACCTGGAAATGTGACTGCTGGCTACACAGACTGTAAGTTGCTTGTTAACTTTACTTGGACATGCGCTCATCTCAGTCAGCTGCCCTCGCCGAGTACCTCTTATTTCAGGCGCACAAAATGTCTCCTCGACTTCTGCTAGACGTTAGTACCTTTGTTTACTATTATGGGCATGCTGCTAATAACCGTTTAGATGGAGAAGCATCGGCTCGCCCGAACCACGATTACCATCAACAACATCGATTTTCCGGCTGGTACGTGAAGCCCGTGTATCCGAAAGCTCCTCTAACCTGGACTCCCAGTTCACGATCAGCATCTCGATGTTGTTGTCGCCTTCGACCTCGAGACCAAGCTGCCTTACATCATCCGTTCCTTTGAAGACCACGCCATCTTTGGCCGAACAGAGAACGACCTCCGTCTTTTCAACTATACCGAAGTTGATGGAATCCAGTTTCCTACTCACCGTCTTGTCCTTCAGAATGGCACTGCCATCGTGGAGCAAACAGACTTTTCAAGGGTCATCACGAACCCAGACTTTTCTGGTGGCTTTTTCGAAGGACTAGAAGAGAGCAAGAGTGCGACTCCCCGGGCTGCGCCTGCCAAGATTCCGGAATACTCACACGCAGAGATTGGAGAGTATTGGACTAATGCCCTCTGGAGTGGTCCCTATACCGGAACTTATGACAACATCACTACAGAGACGCTTGGCCCTGATCTCCCCAACGCCCACCGACTCCTGGTTGAAAACAGCCCTGTCCTGGAGCATCTCATTCTGGATTTTGAGGATGGCGTGATCGTTTATGAGGCCCCTCCTCATCAGACAGACCTTGTGATTCGATGGGTCAAGGAGAACCTCAAGAAGCCAATTACCCATGTCTTTGTAAGAGCTCAGAGCAACCAGTCGTCTGCAAGATTCTTTACTAACTGGCCAAGCTCACACACCATCACCATGACCATAGCTACGATGTTCACAAGTATGTCGCTTTGGGAGCCAAGATTATTGTTCCCGAGATTGCAACCAAGTACTGGAAGCAGATTCCTGGTGCTGAACTAGTCACCTTTACGTGAGTTCTCATCAAGATTCCAATGAAACAATCTCTAATATGTCTTGGCAGCGAAAACAAGCCTTACATTCACGCCGACAGCACAATGCAAGCTCGCTTCATCTGGCATGAAGAAGCTCCTCATTCCGTTGATTGGTCGTATTCTATCGTCACAACCCGCTGCCCGTCGGAAAACAGCACCATGTTGGCCTACGAGGCCGACTCCTTCTCTACTCTTACCCACTTTGACCCTCACTTCGCTTACGGCTGGCTTAACCAAGCTGTGGCTGACGGTATGAGTAACAACACCATGTGAGTCAACCCAGCTGTTGCATTCTGCGGATCTTAACCCTGGTACAGTGTCGTGCCTACTCATGGAATGCCGGTTCCCTTGTCATTCCTCCTCGACCAGATTAGCTACATCTACCCGGCTCTGGATTCGACGGATCTCCGTGCTGGAGTGCCCAGCTGTCTCTCCTACTAGTGGAATTACTCAGTGAGCATTTTTGCATTTGATCATTGTGTTGAAGTCCGCAAATATGCAGAGTTCTTGAAGGCCACTGCCAAGGGGATATTGAGATAAACTGCTGCGAGATCGGTGCACAGTCATAGTTTTTTCTTCTTCAAATATCGCTATATTTAGACAAACCAACAGCATGGGCGTTTATGTAACTATCTTATAGAATTCATCTTCACCCTCAGGTTTTATCCCACCCACCTCTATGCAGCCAACTTGCCACAGACCAGGGGAATGATATGCGTCGGTCTTTCGCCACCCTAGGGTGAATCAATGCCCCAACAAGTTTCATGACTACGCTGATAAAGTTCTTCTCTTTCCTGACTGGTGCTTTTGTCATATCTCCGGTTCATCCAGACTTGCCTCTATCAGAGAACTCAACAGAAGTGGAAGCAGGAGTGGGAGGTTGATGAACATGCGGGGTAAGATAGTGAACAAAGTACCAAGAAATGCATGTCTCGGTACCTCCACTCTTCAAATCACGATCAACTAACTAATCTGGTAAGGAAAGACTTGAATGAGGGGAAGCATCCCACTCCCGAAAGACGGCCTCACTAGCCCCCAATGAACTTGTCCAACTGACCAGCAGAGTAAGCCCTTATATCGACGGATGTTTCCGCCTTTGACCCCAGCGTTGTCGGTGGCGTTTGGAAATTCTGCATGGCGTCCTCTAAGCGGAGGGGTCCGTGTCAAGCACAGGGTTGGTTTGCGGAGAAGTTACGTGGAAAAAGGACGGGGAAAGAGAAAAGAAAGCCGAGGGAGGAATATGATGATTAAGTAGAGTGACGGCATAGATAACCATGCATAACTTGAGCGCAACTAGCTGTGATGTTGTGTGCAGGAGTGGGGGTTGAGGATAGGGCATCTCCAGCCTCATCCCCACCCCTGCATGTTCGTTTCCTTTCCGATCGACGTTTGTAGAGGAAAGTCAATGTTACCTCGCGCGGGTAGCGGGAGTGGGTGGCTTGAAGCGAATGGCTGAGTGTGTGTTACAACGCTCCCGCTCACGTCGCTTCTCCTTGGCGGTTATTGGGTTGCTGGAGTCATTCGCTTACCATAAACTTCCCTTCTCCCTGTTTCAGCTAGATCAGCCATTTCTCAGTCACCATCATCTTCATTTCTTCTCTTCTGTTAGGTCAATCAAGCGAACCACCAGTTCAACATGCACAGCACACCGACGTTAGACCTTCTGCCTTCGCCGCCCCCATCCGATACTGATGGCGCCAGCTCGCCAAAGAGCTCCGTCGAGGCGCTCTCCTCTCTTATCAAATCCACCTACCAAACCTCGGAGCTACGATTCTTCGTTAATGGACGGCCCGTGACGGTGAAGAACCCCAATCCTGACTGGGTCCTTCTCGACTGGATTCGAGCCCAAGATACCTTGAAGGGAACAAAGTTGGGATGTGGCGAAGGTGGCTGCGGCGCCTGCACCGTTGTCGTGCAAACGGCTGAACCGGGCAGACAAATTCGACATCTTGCCGTCAACGCCTGTCTATATCCGCTTGTTGGATTGGATGGAAAGAGTCTGATTACCATTGAAGGGCTTGGTACAGTCCATCGTCCACATCCGTTACAAGAGAGAGTGGCAAAAATGCAGTACGTGGTTGTTAATTACATTCTCTACCTGGACATCAAGTCAAGTCTGACAACTATAGTGGCACACAATGTGGCTTTTGTACTCCAGGTATCGTCATGAGTTTGTATGCTCTCATCAGAAATTCTTACCGGAACGGCAAGTTCCATCTTACAAACTCCGACGTCGAGCTCCAGGGCCATCTCGACGGGAACCTTTGCCGCTGTGTATGTTGCTTCAGGGTTCCTCCGACTTAAACGCGTTCTTAAAACTTGACTGACTTTCTCTAGACTGGCTACAAGCCAATTCTCGAAGCCGCTCGAACATTCATCACAGAAGATCTGAACGGAGTTATTGCGGAGACCAACGGCGGCCAAAAAGAATCTCCCGAGTCAAGTGTCACCGACGCAGAGGAAACAGATGCAAATGCTTTCCGTGCTACGAATGGTTCTGGGTCATGTGGTCGCCCAGGTGGCTGTTGTCGAGATGACCCAAATGCCAAGGGTTGCGGTTCAGCGAAGCCTGTGGAGGCTGAAATCACACCGCCGAGTTCTCCGGGCAAGTCATTTATGGAGCCCACCTTTTTGCCATACGATCCTTCGACTGAGCCAATATTTCCTCCCTCACTTTGGAAGTATGAGCGTCGACCAATCTGTTACGGGGACGAGCGACGACTTTGGTTTAGGCCAACAAGCTTGGAGCAGCTCGTTGAGTTGAAGGCCGTGTATCCCTCGGCAAAAATCGTGGGCGGCGCGAGCGAGACGCAGATCGAAGTGAGATTCAAGAAGATGAACTACCGAGTCTCCGTCTTTGCGGCAGATATCCCCGAGTTAAACAGTCACGACGATCCGAGTCAACTGAGTCAGGCTGAGCTCAGCACCCTCAAGGAGATCACTATCCCGGGCAATTTGTCATTGACCAAGGTGGAAGATCTATGCACCAACTTGTATCGAAAACTTGGCCGACGGGCTTTGCCCCTGGAAGCCCTCCGAAAGCAGCTCCGCTACTTTGCCGGACGTCAGATTCGGAACGTGGCCAGCCTCGCAGGCAGTCTTGCTACAGCAAGCCCGATTTCGGATTCTGCCCCTGTGCTTCTAGCAGCCGGTGCAAGAGTAGGCGTACTATCTCGGAAGCTGGGGGCATTTGACATCCCCCTGTCTTCCTGGTTTGTGTCCTACCGGACTACAGCTCTCCCAGAAGATGGTGTCATCACTCAAATCATGATCCCCCTGGCCGACGAAAACGCCCTGGAAATCACAAAGGCCTACAAGCAAGCCAAGAGAAAAGATGACGACATTGCCATTGTCACTTCTGGTCTGAGAGTCCGTCTTGATCAAGATGGCCTGGTGCAGGACTGTGGCTTTGCCTTTGGTGGAATGGCCCCTACTACAGTGATTGCTGCAAAAGCACAAGAAGCCGTTTCTGGCAAACGGTGGGCTGACACAGCTACACTGGAGGCGGCAATTGATGCGCTGCTGGAGCAGTTTGACCTGCCTTTTGGTGTTCCTGGAGGCATGGCACACTACCGCAGAGGTTAGTCACGTTAAAACTACAGTTATACTATGATGAAGCTTACCCCTTGATAAGTCCTGACCATATCCATGTTCTTCCGTTTCTGGCACGAAGTTGTCAGCGATCTGGGCCTTGCCAGCGTCGACCCCGATCTAATCCAAGAAATTCACCGCGAAATATCGTCCGGCAATCGCGACAACTTCACGGCCTCGATGAAAAACAGAGGAACAAGAACCGTAGGACGGCCGGTCCCCCACTTGTCAGCACTGAAGCATTGCACTGGAGAGGCCGAGTATGTCGAGGACATGCCTCGACAGCACAATGAACTGTTTGGTGCACCCGTCATGTCCAAGATGGCACACGCAGAAATCCTCAGTGTCGATTGGGCAGCCGCCTTGGAGATGCCAGGGGTGGTCGGGTATCTTGATAAGAACAGTCTATCATCGGATCAAAACACATGGGGGCCAGTTGTTCGCGACGAGGAGCTATTTGCTGACGGCAAAGTTCACTTCTATGGACAGATCATTGGACTGGTCTACGCCGAGACGGCTCTGCAAGCTCGAGCAGCCGCAGATCGGGTTCAGGTTACCTACAATACCCTGCCTTCCATCATCACCATTGATGAAGCGATCAAGGCCAACAGCTTCTTCAAGCATGGAAAGCAACTGAGAAAGGGCGATGCCGTGGACGGGTCACTCGAAGACGCCTTTAGCAAGTGCGAGCATGTCTTTGAAGGCACGACGAGGATGGGTGGCCAGGAGCACTTTTACCTCGAGACCAACGCGGCGCTTGCCATCCCTCACATGGAGGACGGTTCCATGGAGGTCTATGTCTCTTCACAGAATCTCATGGAGAACCAAGTCTTTGTGGCCCAGGTACTGGGCGTTCCCATGAGCCGAGTCAACATGCGAGTCCGTCGCATGGGAGGAGCCTATGGCGGCAAGGAGTCAAGAAGCACGCCCATTGCCATGCTAGTAGCTTTGGCAGCGCGCAAAGAGTCTCGTCCCGTCCGCATGATGCTCAATCGTGACGAAGACATCGCTACCAGCGGCCAGAGACACCCGTTCCAATCTCACTGGAAAGTGGGCGTTGATTCCCAGGGAAAGATTCAGGTCCTGGACGTTGATATCTATAACAATGCGGGTCATACACTTGACATGAGCTCAGCAGTCATGTAAGAACCCATTGACCGTCCGTTTTGATGTTGTTGATGCTCACATTTTTCGACAGGGATCGCGCTTGTACTCACGTCGACAATTGCTACTACATCCCACACGCCTGGGTTCGAGGATGGGTCTGCAAGACTAACACCGTCAGTAACACGGCTTTCCGCGGCTTCGGTGGTCCTCAGGGCATGTACATCACTGAGAACATCATGTATACCATCTCGGAAGCTCTGAACATCGACATTGACGACCTCCGAACTCGAAACCTGTACCAGATCGGGCAACGGACTCCGTTCTTGCAGGAAATCACAGATGACTTCCATGTCCCTACCATGCTGGAGCAGCTCACTGTCACTTCTGACTACGAGAAGCGGAAGACGGCAGTCAGGGAGTTCAACTCGAAGAACCGCTACAAGAAGAGAGGTATTTGCAAGATACCAACCAAGTTTGGACTCAGGTATGCTGTACCATCTCCTGTCACCCAACCACACATCTCGCTAACAGCTTCAGCTTTGCAACTGCTCTGTGCCTCAACCAGGCCGCGGCTTACGTCAGGATCTACGAGGATGGTTCAGTCCTCCTACACCATGGAGGCACTGAAATGGGCCAAGGCCTGTACACCAAGATGTCTCAAGTCGCAGCCGAGGAGCTGGGCGTCAGCGTGGACGAGGTCTACAACAAGGAATCCCAGTCCGACCAGATCGCCAACGCTTCTCCCACTGCAGCCTCTTCTGGGAGTGACTTGAACGGACAGGCTGTCAAGAATGCGTGCGATCAGATCAATGAGCGGTTGAAGCCGTATCGAGAAAAGTATGGCTACGATGCGCCGCTGTCCAAGATTGCGCATGCTGCGTATACCGACAGAGTCAACTTGGCGGCGAATGGTTTCTGGAAGATGCCTCGGATTGGTTATGAATGGGGAAACTGGAAAGATCCTCTGCCCATGTAAGCATTTGAACCTTGATTCTCTCAACTTATAGACCGGTGCTGACATTACCACGCAGGTATTATTACTGGACCCAAGGAGTGTAAGCTTTGCACTTGTGAATCACCGAGACTTGTGTATGCTAACTTGATCAATAGTGCTATTACCGAGGTCGAACTGGACACCTTGACTGGAGATTCTACGGTCCTTAGAACTGACCTCATGATGGACATTGGCCGGTCCATTAATCCAGCTCTTGACTATGGCCAGATTGAAGGAGCTTTTGTGCAAGGCCAGGGTCTATTCACAATGGAAGAGTCCTTGTGGACAAAGACCGGAGAGTTGTTCACCAAAGGTCCTGGAACATACAAGATCCCAGGTTAGTATTCGCCCGAACGTGCCTTGGGTTGGATATGTCTCTTTGCTGACATACTTGCGATAGGCTTCTCCGACATCCCTCAAGTCTTCAACATATCGACCTTGCAACATGACTCGGAAGGAAAGCCGATCAGTTGGGAGAAGATTCGCTCGATCCAGAGCAGCAAAGGCACAGGAGAGCCTCCCCTCTTCCTGGGGTCTTCAGTTTTCTTCGCCCTGAGGGAAGCCGTCAAAGCAGCTCGCAAGATGAACGAGGTTACAGAACCCCTAGTATTGAACGCTCCTAGCACTGCAGAGAAGCTACGATTAGCTGTTGGTGACAGCCTGGTCCGCCGAGCCGGGGTGGTTTGTAAAGAGGGAGAGAAGAACTTCTTTACTAGAATAGAGACGTAGTTAAGGGGGTTTACATTTCAAGATACAATAGAACCATCTTCCTTGCCATGAGTCGTCGATCTCTATCATAGAAAAGACTGTGTATGTAGATTAGGTACACGAAAGCACAATCAGGTAGTTTATAGTGACAATGTAGATTGATATGAAATCTTCCTATAATGATAGTAAAACTTGGAACTAGACCCAGACAAACAGAACGCCGCGGAATCAACTTTCCTCTACCCCAATATTTAACGGCAAAACATCTGTACCGAGACATCCTCTGATAGCTCCTCCAAGAGACCAAAGTCCATGCCCGTCTGCTTGAAGCTCACCACGATCAAGTCAAACTCCTCCAGCTTCTCCTTGGTCCAGTCCTCATCAGCCAGTCGGGTGATTTCGGGCACGGCAGATTGGCTGACAAGAGAGTCGGCAAAAGACACGTCGAGCTCAAACTTGTTGAGTTCCCGAACAAGCTGAAGTCCGGGAGAGTTGACCAGATGGCTTTGTCCCGCCTTGAAGCCCATGCCCACCACGAGGACTCGCTTTCTCATCTCGACGCCAGAGTCTCTGCGGCCTTCCTTGCCGGTTCCGAAGAATCCATCAACGATTCTCTGGGCAATCTCGGTGGGGCGCTCGTTCATGGTTTCCGCCGCAGCTCTGAGGAGGGGATAGTCGCCGTTGGAGAGCAGGTAGTAGGGGTTGACGGGGATACAGTGTCCACCAACACCAAGGCTGGGCTCAAAGGGGAGATAGCCGAATGGCTTGCTGGCAGCTGCCTTGCAGACTTCGTAGGGGTCAATGCCGAGACCAAGGCAAGCATCAGCCATCTCGTTGACGTAGGCAATGCACATCATTCGTTGACAGTTCTCGTAGAGCTTTGTCATCTCGGCAACCTCTGGCTTGGACACAGGAACGATAGTGTCAAAGACTCGGCCGTAGAGTCTGACAATCGCATCCAAAGAGCCAGGGACAACATCGTCGAGTCCTGAGACGACCTTGGCGATGGTCCTCATAGGAGGCTCAGTTCGTCCTGGGTCAATGCGCTTTACCCATGTTAGTATGCAATGCCATAGATGGAATGAATCAGGTTTAAGCTTACCTCTGGAGACATGCCCGCAAAAAGGCGTTGAGACTTGGCAATAGGTCCAAGAAGCTCTCGGGTCAAGCCAATGGCAACAGAGCTTTCAATGACGACAGTTGAGCCGGGTTGGGCCCATCTCTTGACCTTGTCCAGTGCACTTCGGAGATAGGAAAGATCGATAGACTTGTCGGAGCGGAGAAGAGTTGGGACAGAGACAAGAAAGTGAGTGGCGAGCTTGAGGTCGGACTCAGTCGAGGTGAAGCTGACGTTGGGTCTCGCCTCAAACTCGGCCCTCAAGTCCTTGACTCTCTCTTCGCTAATGTCGAATCCGAGGATGTCATACTTGGCAGAGAAGGAATCGACAAGACCAGTGCCGACGAAGCCAACACCAATGACAGCAACAAGAGGAGTAGGCTCAGCAGGCGTCTCAGACAGAGGAGCCTTGTTGAGCTTGATCCATTTGTGCTCCATGATGGTGGAGTTGCGAGGAAGAGTCCTCTGTGCAAGCTTGGTGAAGGGAGACATGATTGAAAGTAGTTTGTGTGTAGGTAGAGATGATACTCTTGGAAGGATATTGAAGTAGTTGTTGTGATGATGAGATGACCCAGACTGCCGGGACCGTGATACTTATAGGTGAGACATGCGCCTATAATGCCAATGATATACGCCAACGGGACTATCACACTCCTCACGCGAAGGGAATAGGCTGTTGGCCCTCTCATCGGCAGACATTGAGTTGTAGAGCGCAGTCTAGACTCCCAGCTTGAGTAATGGCGAATGATGGCATGGTGTAGACCTCTCTGCTGGTTGCATTCTACCGGCTGGAAGTACGGTGGCGATGTGGTAAGTTCGCGCCTCTAGCGTCCACCTTGACCAAAACCACTCATTGTACATTGTCTGGAACTTGGTGGACACTAAGATGCGCAAGTCTTTCCAATCTTTTGGCATTGTTCCCAGTCAAGCTCGAGCTTACACCTAGGTCGAGCCCTGTCCACACTGCCGCATGCCACGCGGTAAGCCCCGCAGCCACCCTTCTCTGGCACTCTAATAAGTGATGTATCGATTTACGGGGCTTTTCAACACCAAAAAGAGCAGGTCTAGAGATGTCCTGGCAAGCCGCGTGCGGCATGGCGGTCCTGGGCCTCAAGGCACCATTCTTGGTCAGCACTCTATTCAGCCTGGACTTTTAGCATGATACCAATCACTTACATCCGAAGACAGCATCTTTGATAGAACGTTTTCACTCGGCTATGCGGCACTTTTGATCAATACCAAGCTTAGCGTTCGCTGTTATCAGTACGCACCCCGAGCCGGCCAGCTTGCTAATCTACTTCAGGGTCTTCAACCGACGAACGCTTTGAGGCTCTGGTGTTCTGCCATGTTCTACGATCCACATGTATGTGTGGCAGTCTATACCAAAGGCGTTACGTTTAAGCTCCTTACGGGAACAAGGGCGGGATTTAGGAGCGTTGATATAGGGAGTGAGTGAGTCTAGGCTTGGGCTGGTCCAAAAGCTATCGCCATGCCGCGCCAACTCTAAAACCTGTGGAATGCTTGGAGGGGTCAACCATTCCAGTTCAATGTCACTGCTCCACGACGACCGTAACCATAATCCCGGCACTATAGTACCTGACAGTTCTTATTCAACGCCGCCAAAACTTGAGTAACGCCCGGGGCATGTGCATGGAACGTGGAGGCGGGGAACCGGGGAGGGCGCCTTCAGGGGTCGATATTCGGTAGATGGCTCATTATAGGGCATGTTTGCACGAATGCCGGGAAAAGTTTGGTTTGTTTTTTAGTCTTCTTGGCAAGGCTCACATCCTTCTTACTGTAGCAGTGTAGGTGGGTGATCAGGCCATCTGGTGGGAACGATATGTGCTCTTTCTATTGATTATCATGTTGCCTGTACGTAACGTCTAGCCCGCGCTATGTATGGCACCATCTGGTGTTGAGGAGATCTATCACATTGAGAAAAATCTGACCACCGGCGCTTCAAGTCGGCAGGAATTTGACCGAGACTATTGATATCCTTCACTCGCCCCTCGGGGTCGGGCCCTTTTTACTACACCGGCGGCAAATTCTGTACAAGCTACTAGTTGATATACATTTCTTGAACCAAACGCCTCTAAGTCGAAACTTGACGGCATATCGCAAAGCAGACTACCAGCTTCACCATGCATGTCACTGCGCCTTCAACAACGGGCATCACAACGTCTGGTGATGCCCCTCAACGACCACAAACATCTGATCAAGATGTATCTGATCAAGAGACGGTGGTTGAGCAGCCAGTTCGAGGTCCTAAAGACACTGTTGAGACATGTGGCTACCCCCCAATCGAAGATCCTGTTGATCCTGCTCGGGTCCTCACGCCCAAGGATCTGCGGAACCAGAGAATCATCTTTCTCGGCATCATCGTCTTGATCAACATTTGCATGACCATCACGGCCTTTTTTGGAAAAAAGAGCAAGATCATCTTCGTCACCATCCTGTTCATCAAAAGCAAGGACTTCTTGTCAGCCATTCTCTCACCACTTGGCATGATGACCATGGCCATTTACCACAAGTTTCGCCCACCCAAGGAAGTCGAGCAGCTCTGGATTCTGTCCTTGATCCCTGCGTATTCAGAAAGCGAAGAGCAAATCGTCAAGACCATCTACTCTCTCCGGGACAATGGTGTCGAACCCCACCGCCAGGTCATGGTTGTCATCCTTGACGGGAACCCTCGGGATGTGCGGTCACACATGTCTCGTATGGTCAGTGAATTCGAGCGGCCTTATGTGTCTCTCAAGTGGAAGAAGGGCTGCCTCCGCGTCCTCGCCGGGTTCATGATGGACGTGCCCGTCATCGTCATTGAGAAAGTCAAGAATGCAGGCAAGAAGGACTCTCTCGTTCTCTGCCACGACCTCTTCAACTACCCACGAGACAATTCTCCCCTTTACACCAAGCTTCTACGAAAGGAGATCTGGGAAGACGTCCTCCCTGTTCTTACTGAGGGCGAGAAATTCAACGGCTTTGACATGGTCTTTTGCACTGACGCTGACTCCACCATCTACAAGGGAGCAGTTGCCCTTCTCGCCAATGCCATCGCAAGAGACAAGAACGCCATTGCTGCATGTGGGCTGGTGCTGGTTGAACTTGAACCTGGATATGAGTGGTCCTTTTGGAATTTATATCAACAGTTTCAGGTGAGTGCCTCATATGATCTAGGCTTCTTTGCCTGTCACTAACAGCCATAGTACACGTTCGGCCAATACGTAAGAAGGCGAGCAGAAGGTATCGTCGGCAAAGTGACTTGCCTTCCAGGATGTATCACCATGATTGCAGTGAGGGAAGAGATGGCTGGTGCCATTCGAAAATACGCTGAACCTGTGACCGGATACATGGTCATCTCGCACCAGGTCCAATATCTTGTGAGTTCAAGCTTCGAGACACGCATAGTCTCTAACTGACACCTTTTAGGGAACAGACAGGAGACTCACATACTCCATGTTATCCCAAGGCAAACACCTCCGGACACTATTCGTACCCGACGCTGTTAGTGAGACAGTGGCGCCCCAATCCATTGCGCATTATCTAAGTCAAAGACGCCGCTGGGGCTCAAATGCCTACTTCAACAACTACTTCTATATGGCCGGGGAGAAGATGATTCCCCTGACTCGAATCGCAGCCACGATCGAAGTTGTGCGACTCAGCATGGTGTACTACCGGGTCTTGAACACAATCCTATTCATCAAGAGTCTTACCCATCATGCCAGCATCATGAAGCTTCTTCCGATGTTGATCATTGGACAAGTACCTTCTCTCTGGTTCTTTTGCTCAATTCTTCTCGAGAGTGAGCTGAGAAAACGCGGGCACAAACTGATACTCGGGTATTGCATCAACAAGTGCATATCGCCATTCATGAGTGTCATCATATTCACAAAGGTTGCTACAAATCTTGGTAGTCAAGGTAAGTCCATCTCAAAGCAACGCCTCACTTAGAGATCTTGAAGCTAACAATGACATCAGTATGGGGCATGTCAGGAGTGACAGCTTCATCGGCGCCTCCCGCAGGTGCTCCCGCCACCACAGAAGGGGAGACAGCCGCCACAACAAACAATGAGCTATCTGCTGCTGAACGAGGAGAGGCTACTCCAGAAATGAGAGCCAATGCAGGGCCGGACCAGAGGGACCGTCCTCCCAGCCGTACTCCCAGCCGTGCTGAAGGGTATGACATCGAATAGCTCACGGGTCACAGACGAGGAAAAATAACTCCGGAAGGCTCGGGGAAGCGATGAATGCGGAAACAGGGAGCTTCGGCCAAGTGGGCTATGGCACTAGCCTCTCTAGATTAGATTAGAAATAGACAACCATAAAGTTACGCCAAATTTGATATCTCATCACCATCAAGGTTCGTCTGTGCTTTGGCCATCTACGTAGTTGAACACTTGGACTTGCCCGTTCACGGAGATAGTCTATCGTCAAAGACAAGGCAGTTCCGCTAAACTTAGCAATGCAAGAAAGATAAGGTCAAAGATCTGAGGCGAGAGCATTTGGGATGTGCCGGAGTTTGCGGCGTTATGACTCAACAGCGTAGTTTCTTAAATCCCCTGTTTGCAGCTACTGCCTCCTCTTCCGTCGGGTGTCGGCCTGGCGTCAAAATGGCTGTTCGGGTTCTCATCCTAGCTCTGGTTTCTTCAGCACAGACATCCACATTGTGTGTGTTCCCGCAGAGTAGTGGTGAGCTATGGCCTCCGGGGAGACGCAACTATCGCGGCAGCAAGATTGGGGCGAGAACCCTCCCAAGTGCCCGTGGTCTAAGCTGTGGCTCACTATAAAGTTGCACTAACTTTAGCCAAAGCCGATGCTTTGTCTAGACCGCAGGGACCTCTTTGGGGCCCGTTCCTTGCATTCCCGGGACCTGGCAGTGTGGCACGTGGTAAGACGCCGCAACCGCAGAGTTCGTGAACCGTCGAGACCCGGCGGGAGCAAGACGCCAAGCCGGCTCAGGAATACAATAAGCCTGGAATCAGGAGATGCTGGTAAAGGACCATGGTCCCACATTCTTGAGTCAAGCGTGAAAGCCCGGAACAGCCAAGCATGGCAGTCACCGGCTCTGACCCGCCGGGATGGGGACTGGATACTAGCGTCTACCATTAAACGGCGCGAGTATTCTACATTCCTTTCCCATTGTTCCCAATATTTGCCGTGCCCATTTGCCTTGTGGGGGTGGTGAGCCTTACGTCCAGCCAGGTCCACCAACTTGGCAAACAGCGGGGACCTCCGTCTAGATGTGTCAAGGAACCGTTCGATTCGCCAACAAAGGCGTCAAATTGGCCGTTATATGCTTCGTATACCTGATGTTTGCTTCGCCTGACGACTAATTCCGGACGAAGAATGACCTCTCCCAACACAGCATGTAACATCGTGTCCCAACCAAGTTAGGCCCTTCAACTAGAGACCGCAATCTATTTTCCGTAGACTCGATCATTATTGCACAGGTCTAGCTATTTTCGAATACACGACCGAGACATGAGCCTAGATAGCGGCTACGCTTGGTGAATGTGAGTGGAGAGGTCTTACGCATAGATCGGCGATAAGAAGCAGAATTTACGATCCCCGCAGGGCTCAATAAAGAAGCGGGTGGCTTTGCAGATCGAAACGCCCTGGGGAACACTGAGGTAAGCAAGATATTTCTTATTCTTACCAAAATATTCTACTTTGTTCTTCTTAGTACAGCCATCTGTCTTTGACATCTCAGAACACAAGTCCATCTTCTCGACTCATCCAACATCCGTCCTCAGTGAATTGTCTGCAAAATGTAGAAGGTCCACCCCTCTAAGTCATGAAGCTACCTTAGGGTAGGCATCACGGAATACTGTCACATCTCTCTCCATGACCTATAGCAGCCATGGACAATATACCCAGAGCAGGTCTAATCAACTATCCCTGGGTTCGAGCCTTGGCCAGATCCAGGTTCTCGGCCGCGTCTACCCTCTAGCTTGAATTTCGAGATGAAAAAGTTCCGAAGAGAAGAGGCTCTCGTATTGAATGCATCTTGCATCCAACAAGTGATAACTGACATGACGCGATCCCCCGGTCTTGGGTTCAGGGTAACGGGGTGGGTTGTGATAAGAGAACCTCCTTTAAACTTTGTCACTTGTGAGGACGCGGGGTTACATTGAGTGGCGTGTCTAACCATATCCGACGATCCAGACCTGACGGATCCATTCCAGTCCAAGAGTCGAGGCATGGAAGTCGTCAGTCGTTTTCGAATTTGCTTACAGGGGTAAATTCTCCGAGCCCTGGCCTTAAGCGTTGCATTTGGGGTCATTCATCATCCCCTCTCTGAACAACCACGGACGAGTCAACCTCAGTTATCGTTGCTGACATGCTGCACTTCCTCATCTTGACGATCCTGGCTATCGTTCTGACTGTTTATTTTGTATGCGACAACAAACAGAAATCTACAGTGGAGTGGCGCTCGATCGTGAGTCCCAACGGGGACAAGTTCCCAGACTTCAGTTTTTCTGGCTACCACAACTCAGAGGTATCACTTCCAACTGTCACCACTGCCGACATCACCTTATCTCTGTCCAACAACACCTATGACGATATAAGGCCTTTGATTCAGAAGGCTATTGACTCTGTTGCCCTTGGTGGCGGAGGTGTTGTTGAGCTGCCGTCGGGCAGATTTCCCGTCAGTGCTGGCATTCAGCTTCGCAGCCATGTCACCGTTCGGGGATCCAAGGGTGGCGGAACCCTCTTGGTACTAAGGGAACAACCATCCAGTCCAGTCTTCACACTTGGAAATGTTGGCAATGCCTCCAAGGCAGAGTATGGGGCCAAATCAAGAATCATCGACGACTATGTTCCCATCGGCTCGTCCGTAGTGAACATCCGGAACAACACCCAACTCTCAGTCAACCAAACCGTGTATATATCCAGGGCCACAACAGAATCTTGGATTACGTACAACGGGATGGGTGACTTGGTACGAGATGGCAGCCAACAAACATGGATACCGGTACGGATGCCTCCCCTTTTCTACATAGAGACGATTAGATACTAAGCAAAGAACAGTTGGACAAGAAGATCATGTCACCAAATGTGATAAAGGCCATCAATGGCACGGAGCTCACCCTCCAAATACCATTGACCGACGCTCTTGATTCGAGGTACATGAAGCCCGAAGTCTGGGCGTACAAGCCTCCAGAACAGTACTCAGACATGGGACTTCACAATCTTCAAATCCAGGTTCCCAATACCTGTTCCGGGGCTCCACTTGCCAATGAGACTTGCAACTTCGCGGCAGTCAAGTTCCCATCATGGACCGTCGACAGCTGGGCAAGTGAGTTGAGATTGGAAGGCTTCAACAGATTTTTTGAAGTCGAGAAAGATGCTTCTCGGATTACCATTCAAGATGTCGAGATGATTCGAAATCAAGACATTGAAGGAAGGGCGCTTCCCATCGACATTCTGCTAGAAGGCTCTCAGGTTCTCGTCCAGGACTGCAAGCAGATCGGCCTCCCGACAGCTAGATGTTTTTCTGTGGCAACCGACTCGCTTGCCGCAGGACCGAATGCTGTCATTCGTCACACCACCATGTCTGACGTACAGACCATTTATCCTCATGAAAGATGGGCATATGGCTTGCTTGTTGAGGGGACATCGGTGCCGACTCTCTTCGTCAATCGAGCCTCAAACGGTACAGGTCATGGATGGACGATTAACGCTGGTGTTGGGTGGAATCTGAGGGGTGAAGCCATCTTCCAGTCACCACCGCTTGGTATCAACTGGTGCATCGGTTGTGGAGGAAAGAATGGGTCATCGGGGAACGGTACCTTTGTCCGGCCTGGTAAACAGGTTAAACCGGAAAGCCTTTTCGCAGCTCAACTTGGGGCCCGCGGACTAGACTAGAGCATCATGGCTGGGTGGAGCAAACGAGGAGTGGTTGAAGTTGAGGGTGATAGGGAGAACAGGTGGCAGGTAAATGAGACAACATGTTATTGTATTCTTCTTAGAGGCGTCATAGAAATCAACAAAATCAACAATAATGTTATTGTATGGGATTCAAGTTGATCATCTCTAGCATAAGCTTAAACAGGGTTAATCCGGAGGCGAGCACGGGATTACACATCTTGTCGGAAATCGCTGGTTGGAAAGCCGGAGTCAGCTTTATCGGAGATGCGGGTTTTCTTGCTCGATAAATCCGACGACACGTAACGGCCGGTGGGGGGTCTTACACTCTTATCCTTGGCAGCCCTGTAGATGTAACGCGCTGGCTTATGCTTAACCGGGGGACCTAGACGATCGTCGAGGGCCATTAACAAGATCCAGAGCCAAGTGGTACAGATGGAGTTGCTTCAATCTGTCGTTCAAGGTAGTTGAGGGTTGACGATGCATCTTGTGCACAGCCGCAGGGTTAGGAGCTGCTCCACATATTGGGAACTTTGGGAATGATTGCGTACCACGTTAAATGTAAGCAGAAAGGCCTGAGCCTCGCTCGACTATGGATAGGCCGAACAAGTATAAAACAGAGGCTGAGACCTAGATATCACCATTAATCAACGAGGACAGGAACACCAACAACAGAACAAGATCAAAAGCAAAACACGATGAAGTTGCTCGTTCCAGGCCTCCTTTGCGGGCTGGCTGCCGCTCTCCCAACCAACAAAACAGCCGAGTATGAGTTTGTCATCATTGGCTCGGGCCCAGGTGGCGGAACTTTGGCGTAAGTCGATGCCTATTGACTGACAACAGCCTGCTAACGGTTCTCCTTGATAGTGCAAACCTGGCCCGCGCTGGCCATTCTGTCTTCCTGCTTGAGGCTGGAGATGATCAAGGCGACACGCTGTTGCAGCGTCTGCCATCATTGTAACCAATGCCCTCATGTCGCTTGGTGTTAATAACTAACCAGAACAATCAGCGCGGATAACGTGTCAGAAGACCCCAGCATGTCTTGGTCGTTCTTTGTGAACCATTACCAGAACGAGACGCAAGCACGCCGTGACTCCAAGTTCACCTATCGACTTTCAAACGGGACGCTCTGGTATGGCCTTGATCCTCCGGAAGATGCAGAGCCGTAAGAGTCCCTTATAAGTATCTTATTCTGATGAAGTTGCCATGCTAACTCCTACAGTCTTGGAATTCTCTACCCCCGAGGTGCCACGCTCGGTGGCTCTGCTCAGCTCAATGCGATGAACTTTGCTCTGCCACCTGAGAGTGACTGGAATTATATCGCCGAACTCACTAGAGACAAGTCCTGGAGCTCCGACAACATTAGACGCCTCTTTACCGACCTGGAAAACTGCACTTATGCCCCTGAGGGCACCCCTGGCCACGGCTTTGATGGCTTCATCGGCGTACGTCATCTCAGACTTGAATCATGTCCAAATCATGATAACTGACATGCTGCAGAGCAACCGAAACAACATCTCCTACATCACTGACCGTCCTGGCGTTGTCGAGGTCTTGACCAATGCGTTCCGTCTGACAGAGGACATTGAAGTCGAAAGCGCGGAAGAGATCGGAATGCTGATGCAGAGGGATATTAACGGCATTGGACCTGATCGATATGCGCCCGGCCTCTATCAGCTTCCACTTCATATTGATGGCCTGAGGCAGCGCAGTGGATCTTGGAGATACCTTCACGAGACGCTCATTGCGAAGGCCGAGGATGGATCTCCCAGATATCCTCTGACTGTCAGCACACAATCTCTCGCGACTCGCGTTCTATTCCAGAACGGCAAAGACGGGAAGCCAAGGGCCTACGGTGTGGAGTACCTCAAGGGCGAAGGTCTTTATTCAGCTGACAAGCGCTACAATGAGTCCGACTCGGGTCGTTTGATCAACGTCACTGCCTCTCGGGAAGTCATTGTTGCTGGAGGCGCGTTTAATACACCACAGATTCTCAAGCTCAGCGGTGTTGGGCCTCGTGAGGAGCTTGAGAGCCTTGATATCGACGTTGTGGTGGACCTTCCAGCCGTGGTGAGTCCCCGTCGGCAATAGGACGAGAGACAATGTGGTGCTAACAATGAGTAGGGCAACTATCTGCAAGACAACTACGAGGGTGGCGTTACTGTCGAAGCGTCTATTCCCTGGGAGAACAATCCTTTTGCTCGATGCGACTTTTCCCTCGAGGCCAACGACACTTGTCTGCAGGAATGGAACCAGTCTCACACTGGACCATATGGCGAAGGTGCAGCACCCCTTGGTCTTCTTTACAAGTCCAGCGTCAGTGAAACCGACGAATCGGATCTGTTTCTCTTTGGAGCCGCTGGTGTCGTATTCCGCGGCTACTTCCCCGGATATTCGACCTACCAGGCCCCTCCCACTTCGTGGTTCTGGTCAGTCGTCAAGATGCAAACCGGCAACCAGGCTGGAACTGTCACACTTCGCTCAGCGGACCCCAGACAAGCCCCGGAGATCAACTTCAACTTCTTTGCTGAGAAGGGCGACCGTGATCTCCAAGCCATCCAGGAGGCTGTCGAGCACACCATGCAAATCTTCAATGCTACTGGAGAGCCATATGCCCCGTATACGGTTATTGAGCCTCCTCCAAGTGTTGATGTCCGCCAGGGAATCATGGACGAAGCTTTCAGTCACCACGCGACCTCTACCTGCCGTATGGGTCCTCCTGGTGACAAGGACTACTGCGTCGACTCCAACTTCAAGGTCAATGGTGTTGACGGGCTTCGGGTTGTTGATGCGTCTATCTTCCCTCGCACTCCCGGTGGATTCCCCGCCGCTCCCACATTCGTGATTAGCCAGAAGGCTTTTGAGGCGATTCTCAAGTCCATCAAGAACTAATAATTACCATATAGACACACCGTTGGACTTGGCATTATGGGGGCAAGGTCAGTTGTGGCCTCCTGAGCTGCAAGGTGCGTTGAGGACTGCGGATATGTCTCTAGAGCACAACATGGAATGAAGAGATCCTATAGCCCGTGCTTCTATTATCCCTGTTGGAATATTTTACATTCGTATAAACATATGTTATATAGCTTTATTGTGCAACACTAGGTCCTTCTTCCTACTATGCCCAACATTGTCTCGTGCAAGAGGCCAACGGCCATCCATCAGAGTACTAGAGGCCCGTTTGTTACTCACGCCCTTACATAGAGACCACCCGACAAAGATAACAACGTACTACTTAGACATCCGCGCTGTCACGCTTCCCTGGCATCTCAACTTCCTGTACAACTCCAAACTTTCCCTTGCTAACAAGATCTTCAGCGGCCACAGTGATGCTCTTGCCATCAAAGATCTCGGTGATCTGCTCCAATGTGCGGCCCTTGGTCTCGGGAAAGACAAAGTAGATGAGCGTGGAAAGGGCAGCCAGGATACAGCAGAACACAATGTAGTATTTCCATCCGATAGCAGCCAAGCCGACGGGGTTGATCAGTTGGGCAGTAATCAGACCAATGTAAGAGGACGTAAGCTCAGTGGTCAAGCCGCGGCTGCGGGTCAGAAAGGGGAAGATCTCGATGGTGTATGCCTGTGGGAGTGGTGTCCAAGCAATGTCATAAAAGAAAAATGCGACGAAGATGAATGCAACCACAGCTCGACCAGCCGCTTCGTCGTGGCTCCTAATGAAGTAACTCGTGAGCGCCGTCCAAGCGATGTAGCTGAAGCCAAGACCAATGGTAGATACGAGCAACAGCCTTCGACGTCCAAATCGATCGACCATCATGGCACCGGCAAAGACGGCGGCAGCAAAGTTAAAGAGCTGAAGCAGGCCGTTGATCAAGGTCTGGTCTTGCACGGCCGTAATTCCGATAGTGTTGAGAACAAGAGTCAAGTAGTAAGTCACAACGCTGATACCGTTCCACTGACTGAAGAAGCCGAGAATGCAGGCGATGAAAGTTCGTTTGCGCATGGGACCGGTTTGGACGAGAGTCAACCACGAGGCAGACGACTCTTGGTTGCGTTCTAATTCGAGGGCCTTTTCGATCTCGGTAATCTCGTACTCGACAAGAGGAGAGGCTGTCTGCCCAGCTGCATGCCACTTGGTGAGAAGGGCAACAGCCTGGTCCTTTTTACCATTGGCGATGAGCCATCTAACGCGTGATGTTGATTAGCAAGCTGTCAGTTCTCTATTTGGCTTTCTACTAACCGAGGAGACTCAGGAACCCAGTAGATGAACAACAGCTGGCAAAAGGGGATGGCTGCTTGCAATGCCGAGGGAATACGCCATGCCCAGGTGGACTGAATCTTGAAGGTTCCATAGGTGATCCAAGCCGCTCCAATAGCACCAAAGTAAAAAAAGGTGTTGTACAAGGCTGTCATTTTGCCTCTGTGGGTAGGGTATGCCAGTTCGGAAACGAGAATTGGGCAAGCCACCTGAGGAAACACTGTAGCGAATCCAATGAGGCCCCTAGACACGATGAACATGGGAAGGTTCATGGATGCTGCCTGGATAGCTGGCCCAAAGACGAGAGCGACAAGGCCAAGGTAAATCGGCACCTTGCGACCCCATCTATCCGAGATCCAGGTAGCAGGGACCAGGCCGAGAATCTTGCAAACGGGATAGACTGCATTGATAGCCCCGAGGAGCGGCGCGCGAGGGTTGTTGAAGAATCCTCGCCATTGGGGGAGTGTCTGAAGACCGTTCATCATGGACCCTATGGTACACACCATCGTCAGCATTTGTTTAGCAAGTCGAGCGAAGTCAAGGAGGGCTAACCATCGTAGCCGACAGCAGAGGAACTGAAGAGAGGAACAAGAAGGATCAAGTTCAGGAGGAGGAGGTGCTTCGTTCGATACCACGGAACGTCTATGTTGGGTAGAACCTGTGAGTCAAATTGAGTTAGCATCGGTTGCGAAAGGACTCGGAGACTATTGTCAATTTGTGAAATGTGGAAGATACCTTCAGTAGCTCTGGCCCAACAGTGTTTTCTGCGGCATCCTTCTTCTCTTTCTTCCTGTTGAAAAGGCCCATGATGCCTACAAGGTTGCAAAATGAAGGGGGCTAAAAAGTTTGCAATTGAGATTCTCTTGACGAGTCGTGCTGATTGCTGGCCAAGATACCCAAAGTCTGGGTTGCTGAGGAATATTTATAACCTTGCCAAGTAGCATCAATGTGAAAGTCGAGCCATGTCAAGGGGAAGCCGACTTGAGCAAACTTGTGCCAACAAGTTTGGTGGTGAGGTCAGGTCATGGATAGTTCAGAACTGGAAACCGGAGCTACTGTAACTAGCTGGTCCCATGGTTAAAGTTGCGGGGAGGGTTAGATCGAGCCTAGACCTGGGGAGATGGAGATGCGGGGAGGGCATTGAGCTGCGAAGGTCGGGGATGGAGTTATCCGGTGCGGCCAACCACACCCAAGATGCATCCACTTGAAGTTTCTTCCATCACATGGCTTGGAACAACTTGGGAGAATGAAGAATGGTTCCAACATTGCGCTCGCTTCTCTCCTCGCTTGGCACACACAGGATCGTATGGGGGGTGGAAACCCTACTGTACCTGGCTAGTCTGGTGGCGCTACTGGTGTCCCCCGTGGATCGGGGAGGCTCCCCGAAGCATTTAAATGGCTCCAGGGCGCCTCTCCGCTGTTCAAAGTCTCCTGTCGTAGAAGTATTGGGTTCATATTTGAGCTTCGTCTCGTCGGGTCCTCCCCGACATCTTCAATCCCCATCACAATCACAATCACCACCGTTGGCCAGCCGCCATGACTAGCCGCAACAGTCCAACGACGACCCGTCAAAATGGCGGGGGTCAGGTCCCGTTCCCCAAACCTCGGGGCGTTACGGCATGCGAAAAATGTCGCCTCCGCAAGACCAGGTGCGATAACCGCCGTCCAACCTGTGGGTTTTGCTTGAGGCGCCATTTGGCCTGTGTCTATCCAGACGAAGAAGATGCGGGGTAAGATCCAGGTTGCTTGTCTAGTTCACCATTGACGGATGGTTTGCTAACCAACTCTCCGTCATGGAATAGTGGCACAGTGACGGGTTCCGAGATCCTACAGGCAATTCACAAGCTGACAAGATTGGTGGAGAGCCAGCAGCCTCTACAACACCACCACCAGCAGTCACCCGCGCAAGCCATGGACTCCTCGCCCTTTGTGCCCCAGTCAGTCTCCGAGCATCATCATCAATCAGGGGGTCTGGAGAGCCCAACGCATCACGCTACGGTGCGGCCTCAGGGGGTTGAGTCAATCCTCGACTGGGAAATCTTTGCCCCAGACCGGCCCACACAATGCCTCTTTGCCCAAAGAGACCCCCCAAACATGGGTAGCTACTCTCTACCGGATACAAGCTATCCTCAACTCGCGCGACTGGAGTCAGAGTATATCGATAATCTCCACACCAAGAATCCGATCCTGGACCTGGGTGATCTGCACCGCATGATGCTACAAGTTGCCGAGGACGGGCTCAACTGGTCTACACAAACGTGTCTAGTGGCGTTAGTGTGCGCCAACGCTGCCATCACTGAGCCCTATCCTGAATCTGTCGGGGGAGACAAGGTGCCCTCATCGTCTACACCAGACCAGAAGGCTAGAGGAAACGCCGAGCTGGACTTGTCGATGCAATTCTGGAATGTAGCCATCAAGCGCCTCGGTTATGCATCAGGACAAAGCAGTGTCCAGGCCGTTCAATGTCTATGTCTGGCAGGAATCTGGTACATGCATCGACTCGAACCTCTTGAAGCTTGGAAGCACTTCAGCCTCGCCGGCACGGCATGGCATAGTCTCAGCTTGACACACTTTCCCCATGGAGAACTCATCAACCAAGCCGACTCTTCCTCTAACGAACTCACCATCATGCAGGCTCTCTACTTTACCATCTGGAAGTCGGAATGCGAGCTAAGGCTAGAATTACCCTTGCCGAGCCCCTCAGTCCTCGACAACGCGTATTTCCCCCTGTCATTCCCCCAGCCTCCAAGTCTCGGCTCGCACCCGCTGGATCCCGATACAACAGAGAGAGAGCGGAGCTGGTATTACTACCTCAGTGAGATTGCGGCAAGACATCTCATCAATCGACTACTCCAGATGAACTCAGAGGTTCCCACCACGCCAACAGAGAAGCAGGTCCGTCGCATGGTCTCCCAAGCTGAGATGATGGAAACCCAGATCTTCGACTGGTACTCTTCGTTGCCGCCAATCTTCTACTTTGACATCCCAGAAGGCTACGAAGTCGACTTTCATCCAAACGCCATGATCTTTGTCTTGCGGCACCGATATTTCACCCTTCGCGAGCTTGTGGCACGGCCATTCGTCCGGCTTTGCGTGGACCGGCTCGTAGACGGAATGGACCCTTACTTCCATGCCCCAGTTTCGTCGTTTGCCTCCCAATGTTTGCAATTCTGCATGCTCAAGCTGGGTCAAGTCATGGGTCATCGACACCAGGGAGCCTGGTACACCATCCGCATGACAACCAGTTCATGTCTAACCCTAGCCGCTGTTCACAGGGCCCAACGCCAAGCAGAAGAATACCAATCGGCCCTGATCGTGCAGAATGTCATTTTGCCGGAAACATGGAGAGGCAAGGTTAGACAGGCTGTGGACTCGAATCAGCCACAGTTTGATGAGCCGAACGGGGGAGCCTCCAACCTTAGACAAGTAGTGGAAGCGATATTGGAGTCGAGTCTGGGTTACCCGACTCCACTAGAGTAGGCAATCGATCATCCGTTTGTCCTTGGTGTTGCTCCACCCCAGAAGCTTGTGATCGGGGAGGCTCCCCGACGGTATCTTACAACATCTCAAGGCCCACTACTTCGCCAAGGCCAGGCCTGGGCAGGGACCTTGTCCTCTGGTCCAGCATGCCTAGTAGCCATTTGACTTTTACCTAGAATATAAGTGTAGCGGCAGTCTTAGTACCGACCCGGGCGAGCAGGGACAATCTGTTCTAGGCCTTGAAGCTTCGCATCCTATTGTCTTTTCAACATCCTCCCCGGGGCCAACGCAACGATGGTTCTGAAAGTGCAAGCTCCTGCTGAGACTTCAAGCGAATTTGACATCGAACATGTCATAAAAAATGCATCTGTATCAGAAAAGATATCCTTGTTGTCTGGTAAGTCCCAATCCCCGAGTCCTTGACAGATTAGCATGCTAACTTGTGCTGCGACACAGGTCGAGATTTTTGGCACACAGCCCCTCTCCCGAGATTCAACGTCCCCTCGATCCGCGTGAGCGATGGGCCCAACGGCGTGCGAGGAACCAAGTTTATCGATGGCGTGCCAGCAGCATGCTTGCCTTGCGGTACTGGTCTGGCAGCCACATGGGATCAGGATCTCCTCCACCAGGCCGGTATTCTGATAGGCAACGAATGCAAAGCAAAGGGTGCGCACTGCTGGCTCGGGCCAACAGTCTGTATCCAACGCTCTCCGCTGGGTGGTCGCGGCTTTGAGTCCATGGCAGAGGACCCGTATGCCACAGGCAAGCTGGCCGCCGCATACATCAAGGGTGTCCAATCAACCGGCGTTGTGTCTGTTATCAAGCATTGGTTGGCTAACGACCAAGAACACGAAAGAGTCGGGGTCAACGTTGTGGTTAGCGAACGCGCCTTGCGAGAGATTCACATGCTTCCCTTCCAAATAGCTCTTCGCGATGCCGCACCTGGAGCTGTCATGTCTTGCTACAACAAAGTCAACGGAAAACACGTCTCTGAAAGTCGAGAGCTGTTAGATGGTCTTCTCCGCGAGGAGTGGCAGTGGAAGGGGCTGATAATGAGCGACTGGTACGTCGGTGGCACATATGATTCCCGTCGAGTTTAAGACTAACAACGATTCTTCCAGGTTCGGTACCTACTCGACGGCCGAGGCTCTCAACGCAGGGTTAGACCTTGAGATGCCGGGGCCAACCAGACAACGCGGCCAACTACTAGACCTCGCAGTGTCGACGCGGAAGGTATCCCGGACTATCATAGACACACGAGCACGTAACGTGCTGGAGTTTGTTCAGAGATGCAACAAGGTCGCCGTGGCTTCTGAAGAAGGCGGCCGAGACTTTCCCGAAGACAGACAGCTCAATCGACAGCTGGCTGGGGATAGTGTCGTCCTGTTGAAGAACGAAGAGGGGTTGCTACCACTGAAGAGGTCTTTCAGAAGTATCGCCTTGATCGGCCCCAACATGAAGAACACGTCGTTTTGTGGAGGCGGCTCGGCGCATCTGCAGCCATACTACACTGTTTCTCCCTTTGAAGGGATTGTCGACCAACTACCACCCGATGTCGAGGTGAAATACGAAATCGGCGCTTCAGCAAGTGGTTGGAACCCTCTACTCCAAGCTTCGGACGTCATGACGCCAGATGGATGCCCTGGTCTACGCATACGCTTCTATCGAGAGCCACCCACCGTCCCGGATCGCGAGGTCATCGACGAGAGCTTGTTGCCCGAGTCCTCATGGCAACTCATGGGCTACTCACATCCGAAGTTGGAAAAGCTGTTCTACGCCGAAGTCGAGGGCGACTTTGTTGGACAAGCTACAGGGCCTTTCGAGTTTGGCTTGGCTGTGTATGGTTCAGCCCGGTTTTATGTCGACAGTCAACTATTGATCGACAACAGTGCTGTGCAGCGCGGCGGTACCTTTTTCTTCGGCAAGGGAACTCTGGAAGAAAAGGCCGAGATGCATCTGACTCAAGGCCAGAAGTACAGGATCAAGGTTGAGTACGAAAGTGCACCATCATCCAAACTCGTCAAGCCAGGAGTGGTCAACTTCGGCGGCGGTGCGGGAAGACTTGGCCTCGTGAGAGTGATTGACCCTGATGCGGCCATCCGAGCAGCTGTTGATGCCGCAACGCAGTCAGATGTTGCGATTTTATGCGTTGGTTTGACAAGAGACCAAGAGTCTGAGGGTTTTGATCGTCAGCACATGGAACTGCCAGGATTCCTTCCTCATCTTGTGTCGGCCGTCTTGGATGCAGCACCCGACACAATCATCGTATCACAGAGCGGTACACCCTTCAACATGTTGCCTTGGGCTACACGGACCAAGACGCATTTACATGCATGGCTCGGAGGCAATGAGACTGGCAATGGTATCGCCGACGTCATTTTCGGTAAGATTTGCCCCAGCGGAAAACTGCCGCTCTCTTTCCCACGACGTATCGAGGACACGCCCACCTATCTCAACTTTGGAAGCGAGAGGGGGCGAGTCATATATGGTGAGGACATCTACGTTGGATATCGATATTACGAGAAGGTGGATCGCCAAGTCCTCTATCCTTTTGGGTAAGATAACTCCTCCTTGCCCACGCTTCGACGCAAAGAACCTAACATTATGTGCACAGCCATGGCCTCTCATACACAACGTTTACGTACTCGAACCTGACCGTCACATCCTTGCACGTAAACTTGGAAGTTACAAACTCGGGCACAGTGGCCGGAGCCGAAGCCGTCCAGCTTTATATCGCCGCCGACGAGACCACATCCTCTATCGCGAAGCCCAAGAAGGAGCTGAAGGGGTTCAAGAAGATATACCTACAACCCGGGCAAACACAGCGGGTGCAAATACCACTGGACCGGTTTACGACGGCATTTTGGGACGAGGAGATGCATTGCTGGGTATGTGAGAAGGGAGTGTACAGGGTGCTTATAGGGTCTAGTAGCCAGAAGATATTGTTGGAAGGGACGTTAGAGATAATGGAAACGACCTATTGGTCCGGGCTTTGAGGTGTCTTTAGATAACAAACGATGAATTATTTCAATATGGTGTTTAAGAACATTAATTCCTCAATGTATTGATAGCATTGTTTTTATTTATTGCTAGGGGCCTCTTTTAGAGACGTCATTCGTGACAAACAATAATTACCCAGCTAAAGGCTTCGTTGCGATGTGATAGAGACCATAATCATCATTATAATTGTCGCGGTAATTGATGGTCTAATTGCGAGCAAGTGAGGCTATCACGAAATGGCTTTTATGTGTGTGGGGTCGCGAACGTAAAGGTTGATGTGATGACGACGTCATGCTTGCTTATTAAGGCACCGTTAAGCTCCCACGTGACTTGAGTTTTTGTTTTGACTGCTGCGAAACAGCGCAATTGGAACGGTGCGACTTTTTTGATGGTTCAGAATATTGATCATAATACCCCATAATTAGCACATGATGTGATGTTTCAGTATTACCCAATTTACGTATAACATCTTGCCGAGTGATATATCACCCTAGAACTCTAAATAATTCATCAAGGCTTTGACCATTACGCCCTCTGAACGTGCTCATTGAGATCTGTCTCCTTACCCTGTTGCTTCATTTCTGGGTGGGTCATTTTCTCTCACGACCCTGGAAGCGGGTTGACCAATCTTGCGAAAATAACCCTTGCTAGTGCATGCAACCTGCTGACACTAGCTCCAGCCGAAAGGTTCTGTCTCGGGGAGACTCCCCGACAGTCTCCCCGAGACTCGCACGGACTTCCGGATTTAAGAGTTACTCGCTGATTGGTCTCAGTGGTCTAAGTCTCCGGAGAGCGATCCGGAAGAGGAGAGGATCATGATTCTGCACTGGCGTTTTCCATTCACAATTTCTTGCCTCAGGGGACTTACTCGGCTTTTAGAGATATTGCCAGCTTAGAGATTGAGTCAAGTGGTAGTTTAAATACCACCGCAGACCTCACTTCTTTGGCAAGAAGCATTCAACGGTCCGTTCACCATTGCCCCAAGAACACCGCGGTTCAGCTCTTCACCAGGCGGCGTCACGCTATCCGACACTTGAGATTTGACTTCCGACAGCCATGGCAGCACGCAATGAGTTGGAGCTGGAAAATGGCACTTCCCCAGCTGCAACACCAGCAGAAAAAGAGGAGCAATCGGGATCAAGTCAGTCGGATGCTGGCCCAATCGATTGGGATGGACCAGACGACCCTGAGATGCCATTGAATTGGCCAAAGTCCAAGCGATGGATCAACATCATGGCGGTGTCGACATTGACATTATTGACGTTTGTATCCCTTGGCAAGCTACGGCCTGCAACCCCATAATCTAGTGCTGATCTTGACTTTCAGGCCCTTTGCGTCTTCCATGATTGCACCCGCTGTCCAGCCCGTGATGGATGATATGGGGGAAACAAACCGCAACATAGGCTCATTTTCGGTATCGATATACCTGCTTGGGTATGCTTTTGGCCCATTATTCCTCGCTCCACTCAGCGAGCTTTACGGCCGTCTTCCAGTATACCATATTTGCATGTTTCTCTTTCTCCTGACAAACGTCGCATGTGCCTTGTCTATCAACATGCCCATGTTTATCATCTTCCGTCTGCTTACTGGGCTGGCCGGTGCATGCCCCTTGACCCTTGGGCCGGGTAGCGTCGCGGACTGTTTCAGGCAGGAGGAGAGAGGCCGAGCGATGGCTATATGGACGATGCCTGTACTTCTGGGTCCGAGCCTTGGACCTGCAGTCGGAGCCTACGTCTCTCGAGGTCTGGGTTGGAGGTGGAACTTTTGGCTCCTTGTCATAATGGTAAGATTAAGTGTCCTTTGACCGCATTATTTTTTGCTGACACTGGCCAACGTAGACTGGCGCTGTTCTAGCTGTCTGCCTCTTCATTCAGAAGGAGACCCATCCCCCAACTCTGCTAAAGAAGAAGCAGAAGAAGCAGCAAAAGTTACACGGCACCACGCAAGTCTCTTCTGCACTCGTTTCCGAAACAACGAATCAACTCCTGAAGAAAGGCCTGGCTCGCCCATTAAAGATGCTCTTTCTGTCGCCCATCATCTTCGGACTCTCACTTCTAACTGCTATCGCTTATGGAACTCTCTACTTGCTGTTCACCACCGTTTCTGAAGTCTTTCAGACCAGATATGGGATAGTGACTAATGTTGGACTTGTCTACCTCGGTTTTGGTTGTGGTCAGATCGTTGGACTCTCCCTCTTTGGCTTGCTGTCGGACGTCGTTGTGAAGAGACTAGCCACCAAAGGCGGAGAGATGAAGCCGGAGTATCGACTCCCCCTTATGATCCCCTGCAGCGCAATCATTCCCATCGGGCTGCTGGTGTATGGCTGGGCGGCGCAGTTCCGAGTCTTCTGGTTCGTGCCGATTATTGGCACATTCTTGATTGGATTTGGAATGATTACGGTTTTCACTTCTGTGAGCACTTACTTGGTCGACGCGTTCCCTGTTTATGCTGCGAGTGCTACTGCGGCAAACGCTGTCCTGAGAAGTGTCGGCGGGGCGCTTTTGCCACTTGCTGGCCCGAAGATGTACGAGGCCATGGGCCAGGGATGGGGTAACACGCTGCTGGCCGGGCTATCCCTGGGTATGATTGGTATGATAGTTATGGCTTACAAATATGGGGAAAGGTTGAGAACAAGTGTTGAATACTAAGCTACATAGGGGTAACAAAATTGGATACTTCAGCCCCAGACCTTGAATGAACGTGTCTCCTCTATGGGACCGATCGTGAGCATAGGAGATCAGACATGATCCCGCTACTAACACCATCTCCCGTTATTTCATGTCAATCGAGCGAGTGCCGACTTTCGACATTGCCTAACAAACTTGTCGAACTTTGCTCATGTAACACCTTGCTTTGCTTGATCTTGTCTTCCACAAAATCTAGGAAGTTGGTCGTCAGGTCTAATGGCAATGGCGTCCGTGAATACAGGGCTTCCATAGCAAGGGTAACAATTTCTGGTTTGTTGTAGTGTTCAAGGACCCAGGCACCACCGTCCTTCTTGGAACCCCATGTAGAAGTCTTGCCATATCTCAGCTCCCGGCACGCATTAAGGATACCATTATGGTCCACAGGGCCATTCTGACTGTGCCAGGATAACGACTCGACCATGCAATCAAAGACCCATTCCAATGACGGTGCTGCAAAGAGCGTATCGGGTGGCGGCCCAAAGACTGACTTGCCCAGCTCACGACCCATGGCGATATCAAGCACAAACCAGAACCGTGGCTCAGCTTGGGGGTTCAAGTTGATATAGTCGTCCATATCTTTGCCTGTATTGAAGTTCATTTCGAACTTGGGATCGGGTGCCTGTCGAGCTGCGTTGACCTTGGTGAAAAGGACAAATTCAAGCTTCCGTGCTGGACAAGGCAGAGAGCCATGACTGATGAGGCGAGAGAGACGGCGATAATCGGATATCGGCTCATGGATGATTGCGTAGACATCAACGTCACTGATACCCGGCTGGTATGCGCTGTACCCCGCTGAACCGAAAAGATGGACAGCCAAGAGGTTGTCTTTTAGCTCATCATGGAGCCTGCGGACTAGTTGCAGTAGGTAACAATCCAACTGGCTATGCCCTGATTCTGCCGATTTTGGCTCGTCTTGATTTGGATTTCGAACAGGATCGGCCATTCTCGATGGTCGAGAAGAGGCAAGATGTAGAAGGAGAATAGCATAGGCTGTGAGTGATTACAGGTGGAAGATAGATTGCGGGAGAATAGGGAACGTGGGCTGTTGACGTTTGATGACGTATTTGTATTGCTACCGAGCCAATGATGATAGGCCTTTCATCGTGCATTATTGTTTGCCAATGGTGAAAGCGAGACTGACATAAGCATCGACCCTACTTGACATGACGAGCAGTATTTACAATCATACAGTTGCAACCCTTTCCCAATGAACCCGATGCCAAATACGACTTCGACTATTACGTCTCCAAACACATGCCTCTAACTTAAGAGCGCTGGGGTAAATGCGGTGCCAAGAGCTGGTCGGCAACGCAATTTACTGGTGGATTGGGCGGTTCGCCAAGTCTCTACGCATTCGGATCCATCGTCGAATGGGAAGATGCGGACCAAGTCAAGACTATCTTTGAGGGATCTGAGGTCGTTGAGGTCATGGGAGACGTCGCCAACTTTAGCAACAAGCAGGCCCTTTTCCTCGTTGGTTGGGTTGCACACTGAGTCCTTGCGCGATTGCTGCAAATTCAGTAGCCGATGTTTGCGCCGATTTAAAGCCAATTGTTGGAAAAGGGTGGTTATGGATCTTTAGTAATGCATACTCTGTGCCAATGATCAACACTCATGTAGATGAACGAAAGATACTTGAGTAGGTGCATCAGGCTCTGGCAGGGGCTCCCTTTATTAGGAGTGTGTGTTGACTAGAGACCTTTCATGGAGTCATCATACGTGCTTTTAGATCAAATATGACATTGCCAACTAATTGTGAAAGCGAGACTGATGTTAAGATCGACCCAATTGGAGTGTCTCTTTAGGAGCGCTAAATTACAAGACGATTCTGCATAACAGCTGTCCCTAGTCACACTCTGCTGTGCCTTATACAATCTCTACGGTCATTATGTTACCATCTCTGAAGACATCACCCTCACATGAACCCATACCAACTCGTCGAAATGCTCCTCTAGTGCAAGTTGACGGCCTTAATACCAGGAACCCGGTATCTGGCTGCTCAAACCCCGGCCCACCACCAATAGACAAATCATCAGGCGAGCCCCAAGAGAATAGTCTGAAGCAGTAAAGGTTATCCTCAACTGCAACACCCTTTGGGCGATCCCAAGTCACTGAAATTGGTTTGTCCTGACCCTGACATTTCACACATGGTATTTGCTCTGTAACCAGCTTCACGGGAACCATACTCGCAGTGAGGACAGCCTTACCACTAATCGCTGCGCTCATTTCATCATCTGGGAGTTCCGTCTGGCAAGACAGTCTCTCAACTTTGACGCAATTTGAGAGAACGGGTTTATGCGAATACCTCGAGGGGTCGTCAAAGCTGTACGTGATAGGCCTGTCAACTGGTGCCCACGACCAACTTGGTATCCCATCAAGCTCATCATCTCTGTTGGGATCTTGGCTAGTGCCAGGTTTGAGAAACTCTTGATGTTCGGTCCAAGGATTGAGTCAGATTGCCTGCCAAGCAAGATCAAAATGAAACTCTCGCTTCCAGAGACCTACAACGTATCCATCTGCCTCATAGGGCTGGCCAGTGTTATTTTGATGAAATGGTTGAACAGTTTCGCGGGCAAGTTTGGCCAGCCCAGAAAGAGCGTTCAACTTATCTTTCCGTCGTGATACCGATCGAACTGAGTACTCTTCGACAATATCTCTCCATCTTTCATGGGCTGTACTGAAGTGTTTTCGTCTCGGATCTCGCATGCCAATTTCCTGGTAGAAGGCGGTAGCGGGCAGTGGGTTTGAGGATTTGACTTTCGCTTTGAGGCGGCCTGCTTTGGGAGATGTTGCCAGCCGCCGAAACCGTCAAGTTTGAGGTCTCCAGAGGATATGTCCATATTCACAGATCTTCCGGTAGAGACACTCCTAGATCATTTCGTCTCCAGTGGAGCACAAGCGACGATTGGGGAGCAGGCTTTCCTGTAGGTACCAACCCCTCTTATCGGGCGACCACTTTTTGGACATGTCGTCGTATGTGTGAATGGTAGGTCGAACGAATATCTCGAGAGGTGCTTCATCTTGGCCAGGCGGCAAATCAGCGACAAACCGGCGCTGCCACTCGGGATCTCCATACCCCTGCTTTCCCAAAAAGGGCAACTTGCGGCTGGAAGGTTCGAGGGCTGAGATGGTGAGGAGAGAGTGGAGATAGATTCGATTCATCTGTGATGCGTCCTCGAGCTATGTTACTGGATCATCTTGTGGGATACATAGAGAATCAACTCATAAGTTCTAAGTGTCGAAAGATCGACCACTGAGCCAAAAACAGGGGGCGCATCCACTCATTAGTGGCTGCGGCATTATCCTTTCTTTTCAACAATAAGTCCTTAGTAAAAAGTTTCAAGTTAGTTCTTAAATATGTAATTAAAGATATTAAGTTATTAAGTATTCAAACTATGTAATAATAAATCTGGGTTTTTTTTTTTAAAATAATAAAGACATTAATACCTAGTAATAACCCCTAACCCCCTGCCCGCTGTGGGGCGTTTCATAATTGCATAGCGGTTATTAGCTTCGTCCCGGCGAATATAAACCCATTCCGCTTCCTGCTTTCCGCTTCCTGCTTTCCGCAGCCCCTGCCTTCCCTTTCTTCCAACCCCGTTCACCAGCCCTCTCATCGGCATTCCTCAGCCCCACACATATCTGCATACGAGGGCAGCTCTACAAGGAAGGGACCCTGTCCAGGATCCGATGTTCGCCATCCCGCGTATCCCCGGAAGCGCGTCACCCACGCTTATAGCACCTGTCGGAGACGGCGAATCAAGTGTGATAATGAGCAGTTATCCTGCTCCGCTTGCACCAAGCTTGGGGTTTTGGTGCGCTTACGAAGAACGCGATAAATCGAGGTATGGTATCCTGTTCTGCTAGGGGCGCATCAAATAATACTAGACAAAAGATCTTGTATGCAAGGTGAAGTAGCATCGAGGGACGCGCAGCCATTTCGGTGTCATTGAGATTGGAGACAAGACAAAGGCCTTGATCGAGGGTGTGCCTATACATTTGAAGTTCCCGGATGGTCACGAAGAGGTACGTGTCGGTCTCGACTTGGCGTTGAAGTTCTATACGCGATGAACCATTATTTCTGTCACTCATCCGGGGTACTGTAGACCGAGCTCCTGTAAGAGAGCACTGAATAACATGGTCAAAAGGTGCAGCGGCCATGTTTCTTCTTTCTATTTGCCATTCAATCTTAAGTCCGGAAGCCCCTGGTTACGGTCAGAATGTCAAGTTGTCAATGTTCTTGCAGCCTATCACGCCTCAACACGTGCTGAATTTACAGCATCTTGTTCCTTTAGTCCTATGTGAACCATCATCCTTCTACATATCATCTCACATTGGCGCTACACATGTTACTGCGGAGTTGGCACGAAGCAGTGGTCTGTAGTCGAAAAAATCCCTATCTACGACAAGCCAAATCCAGCTTATCAAGGAGGTAGAGGTGATGTTGGAATTCGGGAATGCTGACACTGAACAGGGTGAGATTCCTTCTACCAACCAGTATTGTTTCTTCGATGTCCGAAGGGAGAATACTCCGAAATACAGGGCAGACGATCGCAACTCGGAGGATAATGAGATAGGTAAAGGTTCGTCAAGAAGTTAGTGTGTTGCCACAAGCAGGATCTTTGTGCCACTTACGCCATACCAGTTGCGAACAAACCAGTCAAGCTGTTGGCTTTCTCAACGTTGAAAACGGAAAAGAACCCTTTACAGCCCTCTAGACATAGACCACATTTCTCCAGAATAGTATCCCGGTTAGGATGTGCCTCAATATGATCCATGTTGAGGAGTACATAGTCAATGAAAGGCCTGTAGATAATGTGCTGGGCGGCGCAATAACGACCCTGGAGACGCAAGACGTTCCATGGGTTGTTGGAAAAGGCACTGAGTTTTGTAAATGCCGAAGATTGCCACGACGGGATAGGCATGGCCTGATTCATGGTTGGTTGACTGACGAGGAGAAATTCAGGAATGTTCCGATAAATAGTGTCATGATGGGTCCAGAGTTCCTCAGAAACGCGCAAAAGCCATTGAACATACCCGATGCGGGTCATGCGGAAACGATCCTTACTATCGTAGACCATGCTATGTACCCTGTTAAGGAGCCGGCGGATGGCAGCGTTAGTGCTGATCTGAAAGGCGACCAACTCCTCGCTTCTATATCCGCTATGAGTCATGTGAGTGTCCGGGTCAGTTACTGGGAAAAGGGGGCCTTGACTCGTCGTATCCACTTGCGCAGGATAGGGGATACAATCTTCGTAACGGGTGATGCCAGAAGGAAGTGTGATGGAAACTTCAGACATGAAATCGCCTTCATATATAAAAGCCACCCAGTAGAGACGACGAAAGGCTTCGGGGCAGGTCTCGAGATCCTGAGGGTCAATCCAGGCTCTGTTGACCATCAGTAACAGCAACAGGAGGATGAAAAGCTTGGGGAGATGCCAAACCTTTTGATCAGGGTCACGCATTTGACTGACGTTGTATGTGACCAGTGAAACGAGTCAGACACCTGGCCAAGAGCGCCCATGTAGATACTCCAATTCCAAGCCGGTCAGATGTCAAGGTTGTGGCAAAGTATAGTTGTTTGGTCAACGGCTTACCTTGCTAGCATGGTACACTGCGCGGCCTCGATGGTGATTTGTGAAGAGACGTGGCCAAGCAGCAGTCTAGCTTTCCTCCACAAATGTTGATCTAAAGTGTGTGAAGGTCGCAGAGACGAAGCGGCGGTGTGCTTCCTGAAGCCTGGAAGCTCCACATTGGCACCGCCTCGCTTGGCAAATGAACCCAGACAGAGGACCAGTAACAAGAGACAGTACTGGGCTGGTGGCAGGTCCGACTGCTGACATTCGCCATCGTGATGCTCCGCCTCGACGATGCTTTCCAGGGACTTGATGACGTGACTGAACGAGAGCAATGGGAAGAAAATGTTGACCTCATCAAAGTACACCGAGACAAGGTCCATGTACTCTGCGGGGTCACATACGTCGGCAAGGGTGCAGTCCCTAAAAAGTCTCCATGAATCGAGGGGCCGTTCGTCGCCCGACTTTGACTCGGGGTCAAAAAAGATCTCGGTGGCGGAACTTGATTGACAGCCTCGTCTAGTCCCGGAAAAGAGCGATGGGCCCTCGCCTGCCTGGGCTGTGTCGAAGAGCTGCTGTACTATGGGCCAGTCGAGGACATGGTTAGCATTGGCCGTATGAGACAAGGGATATAACATGTCGTCTAGAGGAACAGTGACGGTATCAGATTGATCAACTTCATTGTCTCTCCCGGGCCAATCATTCTGTCCACTTGGGGGCGCCGGGACTGGTATCGGGAGCGATGCCCTCGCCCGTTGGTGAGAGGCTGACATGGGATCTTGGGTCTCGCCATGTGGCCGGGTGAATACGGGCGAGGACGATAGCAAGCGATCCTCTAGGAGCTGGATGCGCTCTAGAATAAGTCTTGTATTAGGCTCAATCCGTAGCTGTTGCGAGTCCTTGTACTCGCACTCCACGTTCTGCGACGTGCACAAGCTACACTTGGGCTTGGAGGCGTCGCATCGTGTCTTGCGGGCTCGGCAATTAGTGCAGGCCTGTAGGACCCGACGTCGGAGAGGAAGCTGGGATGCCTTGGAACCGCTGGGCAAAGGAGAAGGGGGAGACGTCGATTCCATGCTTATCGGCTATGGCTGCTGCGCATGAATCGATGCCGTCTTCTGGATGCAGGTGTTGTGAAGGTTGATGTGTAACAGACATCAATGTGAGAAAAAGGCCTGCAGTAGGTAACAAAGTTCACGATGGAAACAAGAGTGAGACTAGACCACAGACCTAAATTGTAGATGAGAGGTCAAGAGAGAGATGGTGATGATGATGATGAAAGAGAGAGCGAGGCAGATGGGGAAGAACGGGAAAGGCCCCTAAACTTAGCGAGGCTGGGGTGAGGAGCTAAGTGTAAAAACCCCACTCCTGCTAACTGCAGGACAACGTGGTACCTGCTGGTGTACCCCATCTGGAACGTTCCTTTGGTTGATCCCCAGAGGCGCCAAGGTGAAGGAGGTGATTCGTAGAAGCATGGACTATGCGTTTATTGAAGAATTAGAAATAGGGGTAGGGGGTAGAGAGAGGAAGAGGGCAAAGGAGGACCACGTGGCTAGTCTTTAAAGTGGTGTCTACTCCATCTACTGTCCCGATTTGAGTTCCGTCATCTGGAAAGGCTAAGAAGCTATTGTCGCCTGCAGTACCCGAGATAGTTCCATGTCTACTTTGCTAGCTGTGTGGTACTCCAAGAGGATAAACTTATATTCCCGACCAGAGAAAGCTCCGTGGTAACTTGAACTTTGATCGCAAGACTTCGTCTTTGGGGTTTGAGCTGCTGGCGATGATAACGTCATAGCAACCACTTTCGGCCCTCCACTGACCGTACTCCTCCGACCAGAATGAGACAGCGTACTTGTCGAGCCTGAGACACACTGTCTTGGTCTCACCTGCTGCAAGCTCCACCTTCTTAAACGCCTTGAGCTCCCTCACCGGACGCTGGACTGGGCTCTCGGGAGCATGAATGTAGAGCTGGATAACCTCGGCGCCGTCATACGAGCCGGTATTCTCCACGTTGACTGCGATAGTCGCCTCGTGTTCTGCCGATGGCTCGAACATGGGTGGAACTATGAGACTCGAGTATGCGAAATTTGTGTACGAGAGGCCATAACCGAAGTAGAAGAGGGGATCTCGATCGACTTTTTCGTAGAAACGGTGACCGATAAATACGCCCTCGCCATACAAAATGTCATGGTCGGATTTCCCAAATGTCAAATAGGTCGGTGTATGCTTGATTGACCTCGGGAAAGTCACCGAGAGCCTGCCAGCGGGATTCACGTCGCCAAATAGAACGTCAACTATCCCGTGCCCAGTCTCTTGGCCACCATACCAAGCATGGAGAAGTGTCTTGCACTGGGGTTCCCAAGGCATCTCGATGGGGCATCCCGCTTGAGTTACGATAATCTGCGCCAGAATGGTAAGAATCAGCGTGAGCACCGCGAAAATATAACCAAAAACTGCCATGCGCGGTCCGGGATCATGTTCTTTGTCAACTTACAGTCCTGGGGTTAGCATCGAGAACCGCCTGAACGAGCTTCAGCGCCGCGGGTGGTAGCTCGAGATCTTTGCGGTCGCTTGCCTCACTTTCGTAGTCTGCCGAGAGCCCAGCCATGACGATAGGGACATCAACCGACTGTGCAATCTTGATAGCCTCAGCGAGGCCTTCCTCCGGCGCTAGAATCTCATAGCCACCCAGACGGCCTGCCAAGGTGAATGCCGTGCCGACGCCGCCGGAAACATCTTCATTTACCATCAGAACCTCGACGTCTACTGGTTTGCCCCTCTGCAAGTCCATATCATAGAATCTTTCCATGGATAGCCTGTTGAAGCATGGCGTGTCCCCCGTTTTGGGAGGTTGATCAACCCATAAATCGATAGCGTCTTGGTTGTCGAGCTTGACTTTGCCCTTACCAGCCACGCTGAAACCGAAACGAAAGCGTGCTGAAGCATCTGGTATGAATGTTGCTCTTGCCCGGACATAGTACTTGTGCGGTAAATGTCTGTGTAGAGACTCTGGAACGTCGATCAAGTCTTTATCGGTAGCTATCGAGTACACCGCCTCTGCGAGGGGGACTTGAGCCGGGTCGTGGCCAAAGATGTCGACCCACCAACCGTGGTTGCTGGTGCCGGGTTGGTTGAGATTCTTCAAGAAAGGGACGAACTTGAATGCTGAGAGAGATGAGTGAGTCCAGCTGGACTATATATGATTCAACGCAAGCAGTGTTGCATGTAATGACTCACTGTATAGCCCAGGGGTAAAAGTAACGTTTTCCTCCCCGACTGCTTCAACCATGGCATCGTATGGGGTTACCGAGTAATACGGGTCCCCCTCAGCGCTGCCACCTCCGGAGAGAGCCGGAAGCTTGAAGTGGTCGCCGATCAGGCCATACGACTTGGCCTTTCTGTTCTTGATGGGGAGTATCTCCTGGTCGTTCTTGAGGAGGACGATGCTATCGGCGGCAAGCTTGCGAACAAGGACGCGGTTCTCGGGCGTATTCGCGGATGAGGGATCGCCTTTCCAAGGCTCGGCCGCTATGGTGATCTTCTTGACAAAGTTCAACACGTTTCTAGTAGCTGCGTCAACTGCCATGCGGGAAACCTTGCGAGTCTTGACGGCAATCTCGAGCAGCGTTCCCCTAAACTGAGTAGGTCCAGGCATCTCGAGATCCATGCCAGCGTTGATGGATTCTGCTGTGCTGTATGTCCCCCACCAATCGCTCATGACGAGGCCGTCAAATCCCCATTCATGGCGGAGAATCTGTCGCAAAAGCAGAGGGTCTTCGCTGGCGTGGATGCCATTGATCTTGTTATAAGAGGTCATAATCGACCAGGGGTTAGAATGACGATGGGCTAGCTGGAAAGGTAGTAAATGGAGCTCCCGCAATGTTCGATCCGTCATTCTCACGTTATCCTCGATTGACATGGTGGATTGGTCATGTGCAGCGTAGTGCTTGATGCAAGCGGCAACGCCGCGTTCCTGGATGCCGTTGACATAGGCTGAAGCCATCATTCCGCTGAGAACAGGGTCTTCGGCAAACGCCTCAAAGCCACGCCCCATGAGAGGCGACCGCTGTAAACAGACTGTGGGTGCCAGCAACACGTTGACGTTCTTGTTCCGGGCCTCTTCTCCAAGCAAATTACCGATTCGATGCATCAAGTCGACGTCAAATGTGGCACCCATTGCAGTCGCAGAAGGCAAAAGGAAACTTGGGACCTGTGTTGTTTCCGCATCTTCGCGTCAGCTTAGTTACTTCCGTCATGTAGGACGAGACTCGCAAGCCATGTGCTGAAGTGAAGGAAAGTACTTACACGGGTGAATTTCCGCGCACCACGAAGACCATGCGGTCCGTCTGAGGTCTGGAGTGGGGAGTATCGAGGTTCAGCAGCTAATTGACTGTGGGCGGCTTGCTGCAGCCTCCTACGGCCGGATCGGAACTCACAGTGATGCTTGGGATTCCATGAGCCTCAAGACTTGTGGTCTTGAAGGAGCCCTGGCCGGTGAGAAGCTCGATTTTTTCCTCGAGCGTCATCCGACTGATAAGGACGTCAACATCAACGTCGGCCAAAGTGGGCTGGACAATCATGTTGGCGTGACCTTGGGGAGGTGAATTTGAGCGTTGTTGTGGGAATTGAGGAGTGAGTGTCAACCTTGTGACTATTCCAGAAGACAACGAACTGGACAGACAGACCAAAAAAGAAACGATGGGTTGCAAGAAGACAAGTGAGGGCGGCGAGTCAGCCGAGATACAGGAACAATGAGAGAATGCATAGCAATTAAGTAAAAGCTACAGTGGCTTTAGAGCAAAGGACTATCTCAACCTCAGGGCCGATGCCACTAGACATGGTTGCCCCGGCCTGAGTGGGACGAAAGGCCACGACAAGGATGAGACTTCGGGGCAATGGTATTGATCTTCCCCGAGAGCACTGTACCCCCCCAAACCCCCACGAGCTAGGGGATAGGTTTCTCAATAGCCCCGAAGTCCCCACAATAAGAATTGCGTAATCCTGAGCGGGTACGGTTGTGAGGCCCGTCTGAGGAGCATGGCAAAGAAATCCGTGAAAGCATCTCTACTGTGGCCACGATCGACACAAGGGCTCCCCATCCCCATGGGGGATAATTTACCCCGCTGGGGCAATGCCACACCACCCCTCACATGCTGAGTCCACTAGGGAGGGATTGGCCTTGTCGTGCAATCTTTGAGCCGAGCCAGACTCTCAATCGACCGTCGACTGCCAGAGTTCTACGCCAACACTCAGCACAAAATATCTCTGCCGTCTACGAACGCTTCCTATTCTCACGCCCCCTTTGTCTTGTTGTTCTTGACCCCATTCGGATATGCCGCAATTCCCTGTTCATGGTCATCTTTGACCAACTGGCTTGGATGGTTGGCGAAGTAAATAAAGACCCTACGAGAACCGCCGGTAACTCTGAGCACCTACTCAACATTCAGCATCATTTCTTACCGGCAACCAGAATTCTGAAAGTTTTCTTCCTCCCATCTTTCTTGCCCTTCTCTTGACGCAAGCTCCTGACCAGCCTTCAACATGACTGCTTCTCTCAACAAGCTCCGTCAGCGCTTGCCAGCGCCTCGACAGGACCAGGAGATCCGCCGTGCCCGTAAGGAGCGTGGTTCAGTCGAATCTGAGCAGGCTACATATGAGCCCGAGGGCATTGATTTGCTTGCCCGAGAGGCACCTCCGTGGTATCGTTGCCCTGCCCGCCGCCATCTCTACCTGCTTCTATTTCCTGGTGCTGTCTGTTCCTATGCGACCAGCGGATATGATGGTTCTTTACTCAATACTTTGCAAACTGTGTCTCATTTTGATGAGTTCTTCAACTATCCTCGCGGTGCTAAGCTAGGACTGATGAGCGCCATCATGGCCCTCGGAAGCATCTCTTCTACACCTTTTGCACCTTGGGTTGCTGATCGCTATGGTCGTCGCTGGGGCATTACAATTGGCAGTCTGATTATGATCGCTGGCTCTGTGATGCAAGCCGTCAGTGTTAATCTGGACATGTTCATTCTTAGCAGATTCCTTCTCGGCTTCGGTCTCTCATTTGCTACCACGTCTGCTCCTAGCCTAGTCACCGAGCTATCGCATCCCAAAGACCGCGTGACTATCACGGCTATTTGTAACACTTGGTATATTTTACATTTCCCATGCGCATCATGGTTGTGCTGGCCCTTGACCGGTTTCGTACTGAACTCAAGCTTCTAGCTGGTCAATAGGCAGTATCGCGGCTGCGTGGATTACCTTTGGAACCAGAGAAATCAACAGTAACTGGTCCTGGCGCCTCCCATCCCTCTTTCAGATGGGTCCCAGCGTTGTTCAACTATGTGCTATCTGGTTTCTTCCAGAGTCCCCACGATGGCTGGTTTCGAAAGATCGCGATGTTGAGGCTCTCCAGGCTCTCAAAAAGTATCACGGAAATGGCCAGGAGACTGAGCTAGTGAAGCTCGAATATCAAGAAATCAGAGCGGCTATCGACCTTGAACGATGTAAGAATTCTCTACTATAATAACCCTGGCTTGCTGACCTTTTCAAGCTACCGGCAACACCACGTGGAAGTCCATGGTTAGTACACCCGGGAACTGCTACAGGATGTTCCTTGTACTTTGTATGGGCTTGATGAGCCAGTGGTCGGGAAACGGTCTGATCTCATACTGTACGTAAAAGCACCTACCATCACATATACTAACACCAAGGACTGTCACTAACGGGCGTAACACGCCTTGTGCAGACCTTGCCCGGATCATGGATTCCGTAGGCATTACCAACAAAGACACCCAGGCTCTCGTCAATGGTCTGCTCAACGTCTACAACTTCGCTCTTGCTTTTACCACAGCTTTCTTTGTCGAGCGGCTTGGTCGTCGCATTCTTTTCCGCGTTTCGACACTCGGCATGTTGATTGTGTTTATTGCATGGACCATCGCATCGGCGAGATTCCACGACACAGGAGCCAGCGCTGCAGGAATTGCAGTTATGGCGTTGATCTTCCTTTACGGCGCCTTTTATAATATTGGCCTGTCTCCGCTTGCTGTTGCATACTCAGTCGAGGTCCTACCATACTCTATCCGAGCGAAAGGAATGGCGACCTATATTTTTTCAACCAAAGCTGCCGTGTTTGTCAACCAGTATGGTATGTATAACCCTCTGGGCCTGATATGTTACTTCTAGTGCTGATTGTCACCCGCTTTGTAATAGTAAATCCTATTGGCCTTGACAGTATTGGCTGGAAGTACTACCTCGTCTACGTCGTTATTCTTGCGGTCGAAAGCTTCATCGCCTACGGGTGGTTCATTGAGACCAAGGGTAAAGCGCTTGAGGAGATTGCTGTTCTTTTCGATAAGGAAGAGGGAGAGCCCATCCGCGTAAGCAAAGTGGAGGGCGACGGTGTTGTGACTATGGAGGAACACGTGGAAGCGGACAAGAGAGTCTAGGATGGCATCGTGATGGCGTCGCCATAGACAGTCAAACCATTTGCAGTGCTTATGGACCTTTGTTGCTGGGTTTCGCTCTGGTACTGCCATTGGTACTATACAGGAAGGGGTGGTTGGAAAAGAAGGCTTCGTGCATGTTATATCCAGGTCTCAAGCATTTGGATCATAGCTTCTTGCAAGGATGCCCTTGGTTAGTAAACGAGCAGCAACTCACAAGTTGTTTCTCTACTTGCGACGAGCATTTCACACTCCCTGTCAACCATCATCTCTCATTCATGACCATTGCCTTCCCTGATAACGCCATGGTCTGTAACGGGTCAGGGCCCTATTACTGTGGCTATGCCAACAGGCATGAAGTGGGACAAAGGCTCTGATCACTTGTAGTCCATGCTTTCCTTCCTCCTTTCCCTATCTTGAAAGTAAAGAGAGCATTGGAATAGATAGTTGGAATCCAAGTCCTATAAGCGTTCAAATCGTCACGAGTAACCACTATACTGTGGGGGCGAAAGTGAAAGATACCATCAACAGGTACTGCCTACAGAGCGCTTATATGCGACAGTCTCAACCATCGATGCCACGCTGGTGTCGACAGTCGTAGTGATAGCGCCGAGATCAAAAAGCGTCAGCAAGGAGCCCGCGATGGCCGCAGCTCCAAATTCTGACATTATAACTTTTTCTACCTAATATGAAACTCGTCATCCCGGAACTCATAAGACCCAGATCCAACCTTGCGGAAATAGACTGGCCGCTTTGGCTTGTTCGCGTCTACTTTCTGGCTTGAAGTAATTGGTAAAGCTCCCTTCCAATCTTGATCCTGCAGCAGGCTGGGTTCAACAAAACAGACCAGGGAGTCGAGGGTTGGCCAGCCTGTCCATAAGCTCGGGCACGAATGAGAGCATCTTCGGTCGATTTCAGGGGATCTTCTGGCCAGGGGACAAAAAGTGACTGAGACGAATTGAATGTGTGGATATGAGGTTCTCTGTTGGTACCTCGGATGACCTGGAGGACATAGGCGCTCTGCTCCCAGTCACTCACAACGCCGTCAAAGCGCCATGAGATGCGAGGACTGTCCTCAGAAATGCCCAAGGCATAACGATGATGTTCAAACGAGACTTGGGAAATTGATATGGCCATTGTTGGGCTTGATACCGTCGATGAGGACCAATTCCAACTTCAAGATCGACAAGAGCCGCAGTATTTTATACACTTCATAATGGGATTAAGTTATAAGCTGTATTGCACACGTTCATACTCAAGCGCCTCGCCATACTTTCGGTGTTCTTTGAGCCGAGACGGCCTTTTTTCCAGTACATCAGCATTTCACTTTGGTCTATACGCGGCGTCTCCGCAGGATTTGATGATCATTGATCATACTCTGCAGGATACCCGTTGTTTCCGGACTGACAGGTGAAGATTATCAAGGCCACAGTATGCAGCTTATGTCAAGGAACGGTACATTAATGATAAGGTACAAAGATGCCCGGCCGGGGCCCCCTTGAGGGGAGTGCGCACTAGCTAGAGGGTCTACGGAGCCCGAGTTCATATACTAATCCCTGATAATTGCATTAGCTTACTCCGTCTTCCTCCTTTACAAAGATCATGTTACTTGGGTGGGGCCGTAGTAAGAACTCTATTCTCCGAACGATCCGCTCGGTGGAAAGGATCGCGAGGACTCTCTAATTGGATCTTTGGTTGGGCTGCTACCGTATTCTGTGTTCTATGGACGCTTTGTAAAAGCTTAACATCTAGACTCATACGCGTATTCGGACGAGTATCTATGTGCGCTATGACTTTATCATCTGTCGTATGACCATTGGCCGCGTAAGCCAAACGCTCCAATGGGGTTGTTCTCTATTTGAGTTAGTGGTAACTTCCGCCAGAGTCCTTGGAATTTAGCTCCTGGACTACGCCGCAGGCTTATATAATATAATTAAATCCTAAATCTTTATTATTATTTAAGAATAACTTTTTTGTAGTTAAGAATATTATATTAAAAGTTTTATTTAATAAATAAAATATAATTTTTAGTTTTTAAATTATAAAATACTAATTAAAATACTTATAGCTATAATAATTTATTTTATAATAAATCTTATTAACTTATTAATAATAAATAAGAACTCTTTTAAGTTTATTACTTAAGGAGGCTTATAGCTTAACTTATTTTAATAC
>JAANQP010000406.1:0-10708 GCA_011320165.1 Fusarium protoensiforme | reverse complement strand
GTCCTTGCCGACCATGGCCACGCAGGCGCCGCCGTCTGGGAGGGGGAGGGTTGGTTGGGTGGGGGGCTTTCGAGGGCGGGCGGGATGAACGAACTTATCGAGAAGGGAGACGACTGATAGGAACAGCATGGTTAGCTTGATGGAACAGATAGAGGTTCGTGCGATCGATATAGACGTACCATGGTGGCTTCTGACGCTGTAGATGATGGATGGAGATGCGAGGTCGGACAAGTCGACGGGACAAGGCAGCGTCAATCACGACGGTCTTGTCAGAGAGTGCGCAAGAATAGGTTCCTTGAGGGACGCTGAAGGCCTGTCAAGTCGCTAATTACAGGTGCTGGCGTATTTCGTGGTTCCGGTTGGATCGTCGACGTCGAGTTGATGGAGTTACGAGAGCAGATGGTTGAAGCTCCCCCAGAGCCAGAGCTTCCAAGGCGTCAGGTACGTACTGCACACTTGCCAGGCTGGGTGGGCTGGCTGCAAGGCAAACACGTCTGGCGTGGCCGGGAAAATCCACGTTGGCTGGGGGCAGCCTGGGAGATGTGGCGTGGCGCTGAGGCTCAACAGTGGCTTATGTAAGGTGTCTCTTACTCATGGAACGCAACAAGAAGAAAGCCGGAGTTAGAGGGGATAGTGAATATTGCTCTGAGTATTTAAGTTGATATTATACCTTATACGCATACAAAAATATTTACATGACTTATTTAACCCACCCAGTTGGTCAAATCCAAACACTTATATACAAAATCAGTATCCCTAGCAGTAACCTCACTGATAGCTCCGTTCCATGTTAGTGGCAGAGGAGAGAGTACAGCGTGCATCCCCAACACCAAGGCGATTGACACCCGGCACCTCCACTATAGTGATAGAAGCTTCCAGTCTACTGTCCATATAATCGAACAAAATCGAAACTTCTTCTCAACCTGAGCCCTTCCTGGTAGAAATAGTCTAATACATCACCCGTGGCTGCCTGGCTCAGCTGCCTAGGCGGGTTGTGCTGTGCTCCCCTAAACTGCAGGGCTGTACCCCGCCATTACTCTGGCCTTTGTTCTCTAGCGGCCGCTTACATCACCGCCTGGAAGCTAAAGCTCAACTCTCCCCGCGTCCTCGACACCTTGAACAATAGACCTCCATTATCAACATCTACTCCTTCAGCCCAAGCCTCTCTTCAGATCATGGCCTCCCACGTCGTGGTGATAGCCAGCGACCTACGGCGGGCGACGGTCAAAGTCACCCCCGGCACTTACTTAACCGATGTCCTAGAGGAGGCCTGCAGGAAGCTCAACCTTTCTAGCGACAAGTATCTTGTTAAGTTGGTTCCCCTATCTCACTTCTTCTTTCGAGGTCATACTGATCACATCTCCTCTTAGACACCGTCAAAAGCAGGTGGACCTTTCTGTCCCCTTCCGCACCTCTGGTCTCATCCCCGGCGCAAAGCTCGAGCTCGTCCAAAAATCCAAAACACCCTCCGCCATCCAAGTCGGCCTCCAAGTCCCGCCCCCCGAGGGTCGCGAAATCCCCGGCGGTCGATTGATCCAGAAGTTCCCCAGCGATCTCACCATTTGGAAGGTGCTACGCCAGTTCGAGAGCGGCAAGGCGAGCAATGGCAAGAACATCAACATCACCGCCCGTGGCGTCGCCCAGACGTCCAGTGGCTCGGGAAGCGGTGGCGGACAACTATACTACGAGATCCCTGTTCTCAACATTATGGGTCGTGAGCTATCTTCGTTTGCCGACTTTCAAAAGACATTGTCGCAGCTTGGATACAACTCTGGCAGTGTCCTTATTAGGCTGTCCTATCGGAAGACGGATCAGACCTTGTTCGATGCCATGTCCGAGATAAGCGAGTACTTCAAGGAAACAGAAGAGGCGTCTCAGGAACCAGAGGCATCAGGAGCCGCGGAAACTGAAAAGGGACCAGGAGAGGCGTCAAAGGAGGCAGAACCACAAGCTCAGGAGGCCGAAGACACTCCCATGGCAGATTCCCACCCAGAACCAGAACAGGACTCGAGTCGTAACCAGCAAGAGGAAATCAGCGCTGCAGATGACAAAGCTGTAGAAGAGGGCAAGATGGACATGGAATTGTCTCAACAAAGAGATCCTCTGGAGCCCGTCAACGTCTTCCTTGCGCCCTCAGGCTCAACACCTGCGGCAGCTCTCGCCCCATCCAGCGAGACCGACTTTACTCCCACCATTGCTCATGCTCAGCTTCATCAGGCCCGCCTACAGGAGGACTCGAGAAACAGGCGACTACTCTCGGATCGAGAACTCGAGAACAAGGCGGCGGCTGAGGCGGCCAAGATCGCAGCCATCAAATTCGTCCTCGTCAAGGTCCGTTTTCCGGATAACACCAGCAGTGACTGGCAGGTTGGCCCAGCCGACAGGGGTCGATTCCTCTACGACGCTGTTCGACATGTCATGGCTCATAATGACCAGCCCTTCCACCTCGTTCTACCAGGGACCAAGACTATCATCAAGGACAACTCCAATCCCGGCAATGAGCTCATCAAGTCCTACAAGCTGACGGGACGCTTTCTCATCAACTTGGTGTGGGATGACGCTGTACCTCCAGTTGTGCGAAAGCAGCCCTTTCTCAAGGCCAATGTTGCACAACAGGGACAGCAAGTCAAGATACCTGAGCCCGTGGTGGCCTCGGATAGTAAGGACGACGGGCCGACCCTGGCTCGGCCATCAAGAGCTGAGGCAGGTGAAGGAACGGGAGACAAGATCGCCAAGAAGATACCCAAGTGGCTGAAACTGGGAAAGAAATAGATGGTTATAAGAGTTGTTGGAAGAAGTAGTCTTTGATGACATGCATTCAAGGGTCACAGGCGGCGTTGGTTAACATCATTTTTATGTTTCGTTGGACGAAACCTGAAGCGTATTATATCTCTACTGTCTCTGCTGGGCTGTTTTGATCCAGCCATTGGCCTTGTTGAGCTATTTTACACGAGATTATGATAGATATATGTTACAGCGATGCAGTTGTACATATTTAGGCTCAATGAACAAAGCGTCACAGGAGAGAAAGCATACAGTCACGTTGCAGTAGATAGGGAGCATGGCATTGTCATAACGCCATAAAATGTCTTCAGAGTATTGGTATTCCGGTGAGCCGCAGCTAAATCCCTGCCACGGAGCATCAAAGCCGTTTCATTTTTTTAATCGATCAAATCGTGACCACGCCAATCCATGCGAACCCCTTTGGTGCCAGATTCCCAAAAATCAGAGACGATTTAGTGACCCGCGCGGCGAGCCTCGGCGATGACGCGCTGGAGCTCGTCGACCTTCTTCTTGGCACGGCCGAAGGTACCGAGCTGTTGTCATGTGTTAGTTTTGGATCTGATGTTGTTGTGTGTGTCTGGGTATTGGGTCGACGTACTCTCTTCTTGGCGAGCTTACGGGCACGCTTGTCCTTGCTGTTTCGGAGCAACTCAATGACTCGGCGCTCGTAGGGGGCAAGACTGTTGAGGTGGTGGTTAGCGAACTGTCGCGTGAGGTCGAGAGCCATCTTCCAATCGCAGAGACAAAGAGCAGAGACAGAGCAGTCCGATGGGAAATATCCCAATGGCAAAGCCTCTCTCGTCCGTCCCCCTCTTGCATCCTTTGATCCCAATCCTCTTCCATCATATCCTGAAAGAAAAAGTTACTTACCCAGCAACCTCCTTGACGACCTCACGGACGAAAGCGGTGCGCTTGCTCAGGTGACCCTTGGTCCGGGAGACACGGGGCTTGACGACACGGGGGGTGGTTTTCTGTAGATCCGCAAAGGCGCAAAATGTCAGTGTCCATCGTCTGCTATTTCAAAGAGAGAGGAGAGGTTGTTGTGCACTCTCTCATCCGTGGCGAAGCAGCAGAGATCCTCCACGAGGTGAGACTGTGACAGGGAGACGACGTACGTGGCCCTTGTTGAGGCCGACGGCCAGACCGGTTCTCGCGGGGGCTTCAGCGGCCATTGTGCTGGATGGGTTAGTGAGGCTGAGTGGTTGTCGAGAAGAGGGAGGGAAAGATCGAAGGAGGGGATCTCACGAAAAAAAAGTTTTGGTGGTTGTGCGAAAGATTGGGGGTGGATTATTTTCCGCTTGTGGGTCACGTGCCGGAGGGTTCGAGGCGTTGTGCGTGGTCGAGAAGCGACTTTGACCCACAGAGGGAGAGGTCCACAGGATCTCTCACTGGATGGATCTCATGATGGGCAGCTAGGTCGAGTTTGCTTCAGATTGTTGAACACATCTATTCGCGGTGAGCTAAATGACCTTACCATTGTAGGCTCCTTCTCGATTTCTAAATATCTGTTTCAATTAAGGGAAACTTATTTATGTCATGTTGAACGTAGCATCTAGAACTGCCTGTCCTGTCTACAACGTTTCTCTGCTCTCAGATTGACAAGCACAGCCCGAATACGAAGAAACAATCGCAATCCAAGGTGACAGTATCTCCAAAACATCCATACTCTTCCGTTGGAAAGGTGGCTGTGATCCATCAGCATAAGGAATAAGGCAAGAATCATGCGCACATTACGATCTACACTCTAGCCCTCAAGGTTCAGTGTCCATTACAATCTCGAGTGAAACTAGGGATGAGCAAACACTTCTGAAAGGAGGCCTCGCTACACTGGCAAACCCGCTTGCATGATCAATCACGTTTCTATTCCTGTCTCACAAGACGGGAACAACCTCGCGCGCGAGACCCAAGAATAACTATCTACTATCCGTTGTTTACTGTCGACGCATGGACATGCATACACGTCAACCCCTCCGACGACATGAAACGGGATCGGCGGCCAATGACTGCATCGCCGGTCGTTCCCTCGGATCCTCGCCTCTGATCCCGTCCCTCCCACGGGTGGACATCTGGAAATGTTACTCCTGGCGGTTGCAGCGGGATCGGCGAGGAGCATTTTACTCGACGGCGCGAGTTTACACTACCAGTAAACTCTGGCCCGGTTTTCGTGTTTCCACGGCCGCGTGTTCGGCAAGGTTAGGGGAGACTGACGTCGTTGTCTCCATATTGTCAGTCCAGCAAACTTATAATTGACCTCGTCTTGACTCGCAACTTTCTCTCTGCTGTATCATTCCATCTCACTTGAGCCGCTATCACGATCCTCCCGCCCCTCCATCCAAATACTTCCCGGCGTACAGTTTAACTCCCTTACCAACCATGCATCTCGGACTTGTCATCCTCTCGGCCCTGCCAGCGACATGGGCAGCCCACGCCTACACCGTCCCGCCAGGCCTCGTTCTTCTGGAAGCCGACGAGACCAACTCTTGCGTGCTCCCCGACGCCTACCACATCCTCAACTTCAAGGCCCAGACCAAGGACGGCGGCAAGACTCTCTCGGCCTTTGACTTTAACTTTGAGGACGAGGATACCAAGGTCAAGACGCCATGCCACAAGAACTCGTCGTCCAAGGTCGTCAGCAGCCCAGGCTCTCCGCGGTATGCGTGTGACAACGCGGCTGTCGAGTTCCTGTGGGACGACGACGACCAAAAGCTCTGGATGATGGAGAAGGTTTGCGATGGCGCTGACGGGTAAGTGGTGCCTCTTTGAATCCTGTGTCTGTATCGAGTGCTAACTCTGGACATAGAACTCCACAGTGGGAGGCCGGTGGCAGTGCCATGATCTCGCTCAAGTGCGGTAGATCAGGCAGCTGCACAAGCAACTCGACGGACCATCGGGCATTGTTCACCAGCCTCAACCCTGTGAGGAAGACACCGCCGTCTTAAGCCGATGTGCCCCGAGAGTTGAGATCTCGTGATCTGATGTTTGCTGAAGAGGGCGAGTGACGGTGTCATTTGTACAACGCATAAGATGGAAGGGAGCATGAGAAGAACAGAACAAGACAAGACAAGTAGCACGTGGGAGAAGAACAGAGTATCGGCGATAGTATTGCTAGAGGCCTCGGTATGAGACTCGATAGATTCAGCAACTTAATAATAGAACTCATAGGAGAAACCCCATCACCATCCACTGTCAATGAAGCCCGTGAATGACGGTTGAGCGAAAGAGACCGTCAGCTCCAGATGCTATCCACGCGCTAGGAAAGAGTGGATCCCCCATTGGAAATCTGGGGTAGTGCAGGTGCCTCCCAGCCACTCACAGCAGCCCAAATAACCTCCCAGCCACTGAAATCATGCACCCCAGGGCAGGGCCAGACCACTCTTCTCTCCTCCGTTTGTCAGGACCAGGGACGGAGGGTACCTCGTCGGCCGCTCGCATTCGCCGCCCGGGGCCAAGTACCTCTTGTCCGACGTCTGCCGTATGACCTCAACGATCCAGTCAACGCCCTCACGGGACCTGGACAATTGAGGCCTGATCTTGAGGCCTGGCACTGGCACTGGCACGTCCCGTCCATCTGGGGCCTTGAAAGTTCCCTCACTTGATCTAGATCGACATTCCATTGGGCCCAGCCTCAAGCATCACCATCCCCAACAAAAGGCGGCCTGCATCTCTCCTCTATCTCACTTTCAACGAGCCTCTACTGAGAATAAGCCTGCTTCGGGAAACGCGCCGCCATCCAATCTTGAATACCTATTGGACTTCAAACGTCGACTCTCGATATGCCCGAGTGAACGCAGCGCCACGTTTTACTCTGCTGCGGCTCAACTCGTCATACACCTCACCTCAATTCACCATGCGGCTGAAATCCATCGCGTCCACGAGGCTCTTTGCCTTGCAGCTCACCATCACAACCCTGGTCCTCGCCCTTCAGCTACCACCTCAGCACGGCCCTACTGCCACTTCGCAAGCAGCCACACCCAGAAGCATATCAGTGTCCCTCTTTGCAACACTGGAGCGCCTCTCTCGCCTTGTCGACATTGCCTACTGTATCGGCACCACGGGTGTCAGGAAGCCCTTTGACTGCGTGTCCCGCTGCAGCGACTTCCCAAGTCTGTCCCTCGTCACCACTTGGAACACGGGCCCTCTCCTCGGCGACAGTTGCGGCTACATAGCTGTCGACCATGGCGTGCGGCAGCGAGAGGATAGCGATGCCTACACTGCAGGCCAGCCCGCCATCGTGGTAGCTTTCCGGGGCACTTACAGCATCACAAACACCATAGTCGACTTGAGCACCGTGCCGCAAGAGTACGTGCCGTATCCGTCTCCCGGCGACGGCGATGAAGAGCCCCCCAAGAAGCCAGAATACGAGTGTGCCAACTGCACTGTGCACATGGGCTTCCTCGACTCTTGGAAGAATGCCAGGCGTCTTGTCCTCCCGCAGCTTCGGCAGTTGAAAACCCAGTACCCATCATATCCGATTCAACTCGTCGGGCATAGTCTTGGAGGCGCCGTCGCCTGTCTTGCGGCGCTGGAGCTCAAGGTGTCCCTGGGCTGGGATGATGTGGTTGCTACAACGTTTGGCGAGCCTCGAGTTGGGAATGACGGGCTCGCTCGTTTCGTAGACGAGGTCTTCCAGCTAGACGGCCGCGAAAATCTTGAAGAACGCGACTATAGACGGGTAACTCACAAGGAAGACCCCGTCCCTCTACTCCCCCTGGGCGAATGGGGCTACAAGTCACACGCGGGCGAGATATACATTGCCAAGCAGCAACTCTCTCCATCCGAGGCCGACATACACCTCTGCGTCGGGGACAACGATCCAGCATGCATCGCCGGGGCAGACGAATCTCTCTGGTCGGCATTGCGCCGTCTGCTCCACGCCAGAAGCGCCCCGGCGGATTCGGAAAAGTCGGTGCAGGCGGAGAGCTTCCCCTCGAGATTCAAGCTGTGGCAGCTCCTCTTTGCCCACAGGGACTATTTCTGGAGACTGGGGCTTTGCGCGCCGGGAGGCGATCCTGCGGACTGGGGTAGAGGGCCGTACCAAGGTCCAGATACGGAGGAGCTCTAGCATTCTTGAGCCGTCATTGGGGGAGTTTCTCGGCGTTTATTCATAGCATTTCAAAAGTCTCTGATCTATCATGTATCATATAGTCTTAATTGATGTTGTCACGATGATACAGCTGTCATTTAAAAGTGGCCGAGTGTCCGTGGGAACCAAGGGCAACGGAACAATCGGAGAATTTCCAGATAGTCTGCAAGAGACTCTTGGCTGAAGTGGAATTTTCCATGACCCTTGACTGGCAAGCGGGGAAAGGTACTCTACACCGCAAGGTTGAGAGAATAGGAGGGTTGAATCAAGGGAATAGAGAGTGAGTTGACAACTGGGTCTTCAGAGAAGTCGCAAAACACCATCATCCCATAGCCTACGTCTGGTCGTGCAACTCTTTGGCTACACGAGCTTCAGATATACCTCAACATGGTTCATGCTAACGACTGGCTTCCTTTCACCGCATGAATCTGCTCTCAGAAATGGCATGGGGGTTATGGAAACCTTGTCACTCGGTGAGCGAGATAAGCTCATCCATTGGCAGTGGGTCTATGTTGAACAACCTCAACTCCCCAAGGGTATCGTCAAGTTGTCTAGGAATGTCCACTTGCAAAGGAGGGACGGTACACAGAATAGAGATTTTTCCAGATGAGCGGAGAGGGATTTACCCGAGGGGAGCGAGCACCTACCGCCCTCACGGCCTGGCATGTACATGTAGGTCGGAAGATGGCATCATGGGCCCGTGTTCGGAACCCTGCGAGTCCCCGAATGCCAACTCACAACTCGGCCTGGCTGCCCACTTGGACTCCCCGGCCACGCCCGGCGGGCTAGACCGAGCGGAGAGCTCCACCAAAGGAACATGAGCTGGGCTAGGCTGGGGTTGTGTCAAAGTTCCAGGTCATGATAAGGGTCCCATCCCGACATCTAGACTGGCACGGCCGAAAAGCACTCGGGAATGTTGTTTATGCCTTGGATAGGCGTGTTTTGGAGAGGTGAGCCTTTGGGTTGCCACGGGGCCAGGTCGGAGGGTATGAGCAGCGAGAAACAAAGAGACACGTCTGAGCTGGATGAGGCGAAACCGGTTTCTGCGGCCGTCGTGGAACGTGGCTCCGGATGATTGCAGATGGGTCTGTGGGGACAGAGAGAAAGGGAACGAAACCGTTTCTGTTCTGTTGGCAGGCGGAGGCAACATGGGTGGGATAGAGGCAAAAGATGCGAGAAAACACTCGATCGTTCCAGACGAGAGAGAGAGGGTAGTGTCCAATCGAAGGCGACTAGTTGACAGATACGCGGCTCTAGTCTGGCTCCAGAGTCTCTTGAAACGGATGAGAACAGAGGCAGGCGAAACGAGGCCAGGCCAGGATGTCGGCCAGTGGTCCAGCAACGCACAGTTCCCGCATCCAGGTTCGTGGATTTTCTCGGCCAAGGACAAACGTGTCGAGCGAGCGAGACGTGTGGCAGGCAGCCAGGCCTGGGCGGGGTTGCAAGGCAAGGGCAATCAAATCATCCAATGTCAACAAACACGCCAGCAGGGATGGTTGAGAGCGAGATGGGCAGATCTCGAGATTTGATGCGGTGCAGTCAGTGCAGTGCAGAGCAAATCTTGCGAAAAATAAGGATGGATATCTAGTAGCCGCTGTCAGGGAGGGCTATCAGCGTGAGCGAACGAATCCCCGTCTCGATGCCTGGGCCTGAAGCTATGAGCAATGACCGAACGGCCTCGGTCTCGATGCGGTTTCCAATCATCAAGACGAGTCGTCCGAGCGACGAGACGAGTCCAGAAGTGTGGACAGTGAGTGTTGTTGACTGGTTGGCCCTCAGACACTGGTGCGGGCGGCTAATACAAGGCTGTCGACGAGGAGAAATGAGTTGATACCTACCAGAGGCTCAGCCCGGCCAGTCACCATGTGTCGCGTGCGCTCGCAGGTAAATGAGCCAAATAAGGATGCTGGGTGGTTTTGTTTCGTTTGGACCTCCAAGCGTAGGTACAGGTTGCCATGTGTTGGGCTGCATTGGCGGATACGTATCTGGGCCTGCCATCCATCCATGGATATCTCATCATACGCGCGGGCGCGAGATGTCGTGTGTGGCGGGGAGAGGACAAAAAGACCCAATCTAAGGCATCAAGCACGTACGTCCTCAGCCCCAATGAGGCTGTTCCAGGTCCTCTATCAGAAGCGGAATCGTCAGGGTGAATGCATATCAATGTCCGAGTGACTTGATCTCTTGTAGGTGCTGGCTGAAGCAGAGAGAGATGTGGCAGGCACGTGCGCATCTTGAAAGCAGCGGGTGTGATGGCGGGCGCGCTGGCTTCAGGAGAAATGAACTGGAGGGATTGATGTGGCCCGGGCACGACGGCAGCGTTTGTGTTTGTTTGATCCATGGAAGAGGGGTGAACGAGATGGAACTTGGATGGAAACGTCGTCGCTTTTTTTTTTTTTTTTTGCGCTCACGTGGCTCTGCCGACCTGAACTGGCACCGGGCACAAAACTTCTGACACCCGGCGTCTGGCACCTGGCAGGCCGCACCGAACCGAAGCCACGCACCGCACCGTACCGCATAGCAACCTAAGCTGGAGGCATCCATCCAACTGGACAGCAACAGAAAAGGTGCCTTGACTTAGCGTACACCGTCAGGTCCCCCGTCCGTCCATCGTTGATTTTCCAGCGGGAGAGGGGCCCGTCCCTTGTTTCCCCTTTTCTCCCAGCAGACATCACCGCCCTGTAGTGAATGAATGAGAGCGGTGACTGGGTTATGACGGCACTAAGGATGCAGGCTAACAGTTGTTTTTGGCCGTCTGGAAAAACCGGGTGCCAAAATAAACCAACAGCAGCTCCCTAACCCTCCCGGAGCAGCCCCCTAGGCCAGGTCTGCGCGCGCAGA